>JASDQU010243447.1:21533-44097 GCA_032191745.1 Picea mariana | reverse complement strand
TTAAAGCTTTGGGAACTCTGATGCAAATGGATCCTTTTACCCATGATGCATATAAAGAGGCATACACAGAAGATGAGGACTTCAAGGAGGTGTTTCAGTGGCTACAGGGCCAGATTCATATAGAAGAAGGTGATGACAATGTTGACTATCATTTCTAGAATGGTTTACTGTACAAGCTCGATAAGATCTATGTTCCTAAACGTGAATGCTTGTAACATACCTACTATAAACCCCAGTATGATTATGCTTAATGTATATATAACATGTGGGTACGAACAAAGCGATGTAATATGTGAATTGCATTTTTATGTTTTAAATAATAAAATGTGATGYCAACTACTAACAAGAGATGGGGGTTGAATTAATCCAAAAKAGAGGGGARGTTCTAAGAGAATGGCTAAGAGGGGTCTAAGGGGGAATTACCCATGTATATTAATTCCACCCATTTTCCTAAAATTACTATTTGTATATGAACCTTCTAATTTTTGGTTGAGTGTTCCCAAAGCCAGTCATTAAATACATGTAAGAGGGTGGGTGTGAGTGGTCACATCCCAAAGTTATTGGGCACATGGGGGTTGAATACAATCAACTTTGGGAAGAATGTGAGTCAATAAAGGCAAGCCAAAGGGAGGAAATCGGTATGGGTTGGGACAACAATTTTTACACATTGAGTTTTGTTGCATGAGGAGAAAGTAGAGAGCAAGAAAGAGAGCTTGGAGCTGGTGCATCCATGGAGGGAAAATTCTAGAGCATGTTGAAGTGTATTTGGAGCGATTTGGAGCTGGATAACTGAAGATCTAGGTTGTCAGGCCTTGAGAGTGAACTTTGAAGTGAGTTGCACTAAAACAACAAGTGTTTGTTGTTGGTTGCTAGTAGTTTTTCCTAGCAGCAAGTTCCTCGAGTTCCCAGTTGAGATATTCCTAGATACCCGTACCACAGAGACCTTGATAAATAAATGGGATTCCCCGGGGGCTGAGATCAGTGAAGGGGTACATTCCTTGGGTTAGGTAGGTCAAGAGGAAGAGCTGGTGGAAAATTGGGATAGTGGTAGGAAGATACGAGTGGGTTGTGAGTTTTATGAGTTGTGAGTGGATTGTGAGAGACCACCCTATTTTGTGAATCAATAACCTCATCTCAAGAGTGACTGGATGTTGAGATTTGGAACAGTCAGTCTATGATTGGGTGGAACGTTCGTCCCAAATATCTGGTTGGAAAACTATTTACAAAAGATAAGTGGTTATCTATTTTCTATCTTGTATTTATGAGTTGAATTGTTGTGCATGATCTATGTAAATGAGAATGATTTATATGTTGTTGTAATGAACTATTTATGGAATTCACGCGTGTATTTAGCATGTTGTAGATTCATATATTTTATGGTTATAGATAGTAACTAAATCTGTTGTAATTGCGTAGCTGAAAGCTACAGGAAATAAATTAGTTAACATAAATTTTTCGTTTTTGTGAGTTTCTGCACCATAATTTCCCTCAATGGGGTTGGGGGACGTTACATTATGGTATCAAAGAAGTTGGTTTAAATATCGGGCTTGTATGAGATAAGAACTAGTAATAAATATGTCTCATTGTAGTTGAAGAGATGGTCTGGGGTGTAAATCTGCAGGTTACAGAGCCGAAATCGACCTAGAATGGTCAAATTTCATGTTCTAATGGTCGTTGAAGCGTAGAACGGATTTTAGTAGATCAACGACCGAGATCAATAGCGAAGATTCTCTATGATAAATTCAAAAAATCATAATGTTTCAACCGTTTGAAAAGTTGATCAAATCGATGACCATGATTCATTTCAAGGGTTTTTGAAATGGATTAGATCGATGACTTAGATTCATCGAGGTTTTTGGTTGAAATTTTCTAATTATGGAAATTCACTAAGAGATATCATCGACGACCAATGGTCGAGTCGGCCAAAATGGCTAAAAAATATTGGTTCGACCAAAGGACATCTCTAACCATGGATGGTCGACAGTCAGTGTCAGAGGAATCCCATGAAGCATTTTCAATCGTCGATGGCTGATGGGTCGATGGTTAGGCACTGACTGATTCGATGAAGTGATTTGAATCAAGCAACAAAATTCACCGATGACTAATCAGTCAATGGATGGGCATCGACCGATTTGGCAGGGTGTTCAGGTCACCAAAGAAAATCAACCAATGGTCAATGAAGGAAAGAGGGTGGCGACATGTCATGCCACATCAACATCCATGTTTCATGCCATGTCATCCAAGTTGACACCTCAGGATGATGTTTCATGCCACATCAACACCCATGTGTCATGCCATGTCGACCAAAAGAAGTGGTCGATGGTCGATGGCCAGGTCGGTTGATTTAGAGAAGTGTTTCTGAAAGTCGTCGAGGATCATCGATCGTCGATGGGACAATGGTCAAGCATGAGAAAAATTAGTGATGAGTTCCATTCACCAATGAATGTTGTCGACGACTGATGATCGAATCGGTCGATTTAGAGTTGTGTACAAATCAAATGTCAAAAGAATGGGTCGATGGTCGATGATTGCGTCGGCAGATCAGGGAAAGTGTGTTGCACTCCCAAGGGAGAATGATGGTCATTGATGGTCGATGTGGCACAGATCAATGACTCATATTCTACACAATTTGATATCAATGGTTCAGATTTAAAGGGTTGTTACAATAGTAAAATAGTCAGTTTTATGCGATTTTTTGTGGTTTTTGAAGGTCATTAACTAGTGAGGCGATTTTGAGGCCCTAAGCAACGTTTTTAGCCAATGAAAACCCACGATAGTAGAGTGTACCAAGGTATAACTTGTCTCAATAACTCAAATAAAAAAAATCAGAGAGAGTTATCCAATGAGCTCAATGGTTTGCAAAATGGAGCTCGTATGAGAAAGTTACAGCCAAAATTTTGGCACCAAAGTTACTTCTAGAGGGCATAACTCCTTACTCAAAAGTATGTTTGGGGCATAAGAGTAGTCAATGGAAATATTATGACCCATAGAAGCCAGTGGTAGAGTCATATTTGGGTTATGGGTACCTGAAAATGCAGAGGAAAATAAATAAGACACATGTAGCATGCAAGGATAAATTGGGTAAAACAACTTAAACTTCTTTGAACCATAACTTTTAGCTAGGAGATCGGATTTTGGAAAACAAATAGATGATGGAAATTTATTGAGTAGAATACATATGTCAACCCATAAATTTGAATTGGGCAATAAAATTTTCTTTAAATTATGAAAGAGGTTTATGTAGCAGTAAATGAGTGGAAAATTCCAGTATATGGATGTTGTAACTTTTCACTTAGAACTCAGATTAAGGCATGAGTACATCCATTGGGAATTTGTTTCAGAAAGGAATGCATCAAGCGAAACAAAATTTGAATTTATGCAATGTCTCCTTCATGAATTTATGAAGAAATAATATGTATTCTAATGGGTGAAATATTTTAGGCTATGCATGTTTCTAACAGTAATTATTGCATGCGCATTTCTTGTAGAATTAGAGGTACAGAAAGCAACTTTAGTTCTTACATGAGGATTGGGGTTATGGAAGATTCTTAGGGATCTTACATTCATGAGGAAGAGATCATAGGTCTGCATTTCAAAATGGGGAATGTTGAGACGGGGTCAAATGGAAGAAGAGACAGGAAGGAGCCTGTAACTATGGTCGCCAATTCTATTATGAGATTTCCCCCCTATGACCTTGGGTCATGTCACAGTAGAGTGAGACCATATGTAAAAGACAAAACCTACCCTCACACATGACAATGTTATAATAAAATAACTAATCTGAGGAGATAAGTAGATAAAGAGATAAAGAGAGGCCTCACACCTTGTATGCTACGTCTGATGTAGATCCTCGCTCTCCACCTTTGATTTTACTCATGGTCTCTAATAGTATCAATCTGCAAAAAGAGACCAAGTCTATGTTGCAACAAGGTAGTTATGAATTCAAAACATACATATAATGTGCAAATTTTCAAGTATATGAAGTAAACTAATGTATATCAATAGATTGAATCAATTTACACATGTATGGAGGTAAATAGAAATCTTGCAAAAATGAAACTAATAAGAACACTGGAAAAGAAAAATTTACACTAATTCTTCAAATGAAAAAGAGTTTCAAAAATAAAATGCATGAACAATCCTTCAAACCTTGAAATGAAAATTTTGTGTATGTTAGTATATTTTTCTTTTCCAAATAACAATGCAAAGAAAGAAAGAGACCTAACTGGCAAAAAAAACTAAGTTTTTTTGTTTTCTTTTTCTTTCTACCAAAGAAAAACGAACAAAAGATGCTAAAAGAAAGAAATTTTTTTAGTTTTGTGTTTGAAAAATACAAGGAAAACAAAAAATAAAATTCTCTAACTCAAATATAAACTCAAGTTTCAAATATGAACACAACAGTGACCAGAAAACCGAAATCTTGAGAACAAGACTAGTTTTATAGTCATGCAATCCAAGGGATAAAAAGGGAGACAAAGATGGATCAAAAAACTTTGTTTTTTATTTAAATTTAAGGCCTTACTAACCTCATATAAGCCACAAAAAATTTTGGGACCAAACTCCCCAAAAAATATCCCCAAAATAGTTGAAACAAGGTTCCAAAAAGGCTGAAAAACAACCAAAAAAGTCACTTTTTGAAGGCATTCATGGATCACCCCACTGTTAATCAGGGATATAAGATTATATACACATTTTTTATCACTTTAGGAAGTGCATATGAATTTTTATACATGATTTGGCCTTCCACAAAGCACGAATATCCATGATTCGGCCTTGTACAAAGCATGGATATGACCAACACTTACGTGTTTTTTGGCACTAAAATTTGCGCTTCACCCATATATAAGGGTAGTGTATGTACACAGTTTTTGTGAAATAAAAGAGTGTATACAATTATAAAATCTTGGAAAATGGGTATAAATCCCATAACTCAAAATGTAGCAGAGGGACGAAATGTAAGCCAAAAACACTGGGAAACCAAGAACAAGAACTTTTAGAATGTTTTGAGAGTTTTCAGAGACTTAACACAACAATATAAATAAAAATAAAACCCATTAGGCTCAAATTGTACTAAAGAACCAAACCAAACCCTCCAAGAACCAAGAGAAAGGCTCAAAAAATCAAGTTTCTTACATAGATTTGTGACTATGTACACTAGGACTACAGGACATCCATGTGTCATACAAAGGAAAATTATGGATATCCATGACTATTAAAGGGACAAAGCATAGATGGATTAGTAAAACTTGAAAAATAAAAATCCAATCCAAAAGGAGGCTTCCATAAACTTAGAAAAAGTTTCTAAATGGAAAAAGCTTTGGAAGAACAACCTAGAAAATAGGAAAAGTTACAGAAATCAAAGACAACACAAGACACCCTAAGACCGACCTAAACTAGGAGAAGAGATCCACAGTATGGTCGCCAATTATGTTACTGGATTTTTTCCCCTATGACCTTGGTTCATGTCACAGCAGAGCGATACCATATGTAAAAGACATAACCTAACCTCATACACAACAATGCTATAAGAAAATAACTACTTTGAGGAGAGAATGAGAGAAAGAGAGGCCTCACACCTTATATCCTATGTCTGATGTAGATCCTCGCTCTCCACCTTTGATTTTTCTCTTGATCTCTATTGGTATCAACATGCAAAAGGAGACCAAGTCTATGTTGCAACAAGGTAGTTATGAATTTAAATCATACATATAATGTGAAAAAATTCAAGCATATGAATTAAATTAAAATATATCAATAGATTGAATCAATTTACACATGTATGGAGGGAAAGATAACTCTTTTATTGAAAACATTATAAGTAGGTAGTTACAACTTGACTCTAACCGTCAGCACTGCCTCAAAGCCAACCGCCCAAGTTCTTCCAGTGATCCTTCAGGCATCAACTCAACAATATGTCCCTTTCTTGGATGACCCAAAAGGGATAGGAACACACCCTATGGTCATATAAGAGAGAAGAAGGAGTAGTGGAAAACAAGTTCCAAATCAATGGGATGCTACTTAGAGGATCAAGGAAAATAGGGAAGCTTGCAAATTCGTAGGAATAATATTGCACCTCAGTTGTCCCCTTCATTCATGCCCTCATAGGTGCCTTTATACCATCCTCAAGGGGTTGAGGTGTTTGAATTTTGTTGTGTATGGGCCAATGAAAGTTTGAGAATGATCTCAACCAAAAACCCCGCCCGAAAATGTGGAATATTTATTTTTTATATTTTTTTAGGGCATCTGTGAGTTTCATACTAGAAAGGTGTGAACATTTGTGAGTTGCATACTAGCAAGGCATGAACATTCATGGTTTTCACACTGATGACCCATGGATGGAAACAAAAAAAAAAAGTAGATGAGTTTGATGAAGGATGATAGGATTTAAGTTTGCAATATAGGGAAAGGGACTAAGTTATCTCACAAAAGCAATTGATGTGGTAATTTGTGGTATAATAGAGGTGCAGAGCTATAGAGATGACAATGAAAGGATTATGAAGGCTCAGGAAGAGATCCTTCAAAGTTTGAATATGTTGCAAAAATAAGTTAACAAGGAATTTGGCACTAAGCAAGCAGCCAGTGCTAGACAATTGACTAGATCTAGATCCCATAGAAAAAGGGGTGATCATGGAAATGATATGAAATCAAGAAGTATGAGCAGGCACCATTATTCTCCAAAGCAATCCACCAGAAGAACTCATGCAAGTTCATCGCCAAGGATCATCCCAAGTGTGTCTCATGTTCGGAGGCAAAAGAGAAGGTATGAGGTAGACATCTTGCAAGGTGAGCTCCATAAGATCAAGCCACATACTTTCAATGGTGAGCACTAGAAGGGAGAAGAGGTCAAGGCCTGGCTATTGGAAATRAAAAAATATTTACAATTGTATGATTACCCCTCATGGGTAGAAGCTAGAATTTCCACGTATCACTTGCAAGGAAAGGCAGCCATGTAGTGGGATCAACTTAAGCAAGCCAATAACCTTTATGAGAACAGGATCTCATGGAGGTATTTCAAAGGATATTTCCAAGAGAAATATKTGTCTAAGCATYACTATGAAAGAAACATCAAATATTTSTTTGAACTCAAGTTGGGGACCATGACAATGGAGGAATATGAGAARAGGTTCTTTGAATTGTTGAATTATGTTGACTTCATCAAGGATGAGAAGGTTAAAACCCAAAGGTTTCTTAGTGGGTTACCATCCTTCTATAGTGAAAAAATAGAATATGATAACCCCAAGACCTTGGAGGAAACCACAAGGAGAGTAAGGAATATTTATGAGCAAAGCAGAGGAAAGCTAGTTTTCCAAAAGGCTTGGAATGACAAGATGAAAATGGAAAAGGATAAAAGGAAGAAAGGTTTTAAGCCACCCTTTTTCAGGAACAACACCCAAGCAAATTAGCAAGGTAAGGCAGCCAGAAATGAGCACAAGAGTATAGAATCATTTGGGAAAAGGCCAAGACAACAACCTGTACAGTGTTGTGGATGTGAGGGAAATCACTTATATAGGGACTGGCCTCACAAGGGAGAGAGAATGAGGTATTTACACAACATTCAATAGGCTGAAACAGTGGAAGACATGGGAGGAATAATGGCAAGGATTTATGCATCCTTGGACAACAAGCAAGCAGAGTATCAATCTCTCATGATTGAAGTGGAAGGTAAGATTGATAACCAACCCATAGCAATTTTGATTAATTATGGAGCTAGACATAGTTACATAAATGCTAACATTATTTAAATACTTCACTTGCAAAGGAGTAAGCATAAGAAGAATTGGTTAGTTCATTTAGCCACATGAGCTAAGAGAATGATCAATGAGTTGGTTAAAGATTGTCTGATAGACATGAATGGACTCGGCACAGATTGTCTAATTGGCATTGATCGGTTGGAAAAAAACCATGTTGTACTAGACTGTTACAACAAGACAATGACATGTCTTGATGAGGATGGGCAGCAAGGCAAGGTTCAAGTCATTCCAAGAGCTGTAGTTATTAGAGAAATTTGAGCTATGTAATTGAAGAAGAGTTTCAGGAAGGGATGTCATATTTTTGTAGCCCATATGGAAGAAACAGCCAAAGATAAATCAGAAATCATTTAATACCATATGGTCTTAATATATTTTGAAGATGTTTTTAGAGAAATCCCAGGACTTCCTCCAAAGAGAGACATTGATTTCTCTATTGATTTGATGCCAGGAGCTTCCCCAATGTCCAAGACACCATACAAAATGGGCACACCAGAATTGAAAGAGTTACATATGCAACTTGAAGAGATTTTAAATAAGGGGTGTATACGCCCAAGTGTGTCACCTTGGGGAGCCTCGATTCTTTTTGTGAAGAAAAAATATGGGCCCTTAAGGTTGTGTATTGATTTCATACAGCTGAATCAGCTGAAAGGTGCAGGGATCTTTTCCAAGATTGACTTGATATCAAGCTATCATCAAGCGATGATTAAGGAAGAAGACGTCAACAAGATAACATTTAGGACAAGATATGGGCATTATGAATTCATGGTAGTGCCATTTGGACTATCAAATTCCCCAACAATCTTTATGTGTTTGATGAATGGAGTGTTCAGGGAGTACCTGGAAAAGTTTGTAATTGTGTTCCTAGATGATATACTTGTCTAATCTAATTCAGAAGAGGAACGTGAGCATCATTTAAGAATGGCATTGCAATTTCTAGGAGAACATAAATTGTATGCTAAGCTAAAAAAGTGCATATTTTATCAAAAGAAGATTCACTACTTGGGGCATATAATTTTAGTGGAAGGAATAACAGTTGATCTTGAGAAGATAAGGCCATTAGAAGATGGCCAATGCCAAAGAATGTGACAAAGGTCATATCATTCATGGGTCTTGTAGGTTATTACTGAAGATTCATAAAATGATTTTCAAATATTGCAAGTCCAATCACTTCTAGGTGGAACCAATATGCATCATGGACCAGAAATTCAAAGTGCTCAAGAACAAGATCATAAGACTGGTAAAGGTTCAATGGACCTGCTACGGTCCTAAAGATGCTACATGGGAGCATGAAGAAAACATGCGGGAATAATAACCACAAATGTTTGACAGTTTTGAAGAAAACATAATGCAAGACTCCATTTTGAACAACTAGAGTTTTGGAACCACATATTAATGTCCTTGCCAAATGCGTTGGGAGCATTGATAAAATAATGGTTCATTCCTTGGATTATCTCTAATAAACGGATGGTATATCCCTTGGTTTAACTCTGATAAACTAATGGTGCATTCCTTGGATCAATGAGTTGAGAGAAACATGAGATTATGGTCGAAGTTGTTGTTGGAGTTATTAAATTGTAGATTTTTTTATTTTCTAAGTATTGTGATGTAAATTTTCATATATATATATATATATATATATATATATATATGCATAGTGTGCACCGAGGACGATGCACAATTGTAGGGGAGGGGGAATGTAACATCTCCACTATAATCCCCAATTTCATTATGCTTAATGTAGATATAATATGTGGCTACGACCAAAGTGATGTAATATGTGAATTGTATTTCTATGTTTTAAATAATAAAATGTGATGCCAGCTGCTAATGGGACATGGACAAGAGATGGGGGATGAATTAATCCACAAGAGAGGGGAGGGTCTAAGAGAATGTCCAAGAGGGGTCTAAGGGGGGATTACCTATGTATATTAATTCCATCAATTTTCCTAAAATTTATATTTGTATATGAACCTTCTAATTTATGGTTGAGTGTCCCCAAAGCTAATCATTGAATACATGTAAGAGGGTGGGTGTGAGTGGTCAGATCCCAAAGTTATTGGGCACATGGAGCTTGAGTATAATCAGCTTGGGGAAGAGTGTGAGTCAAGAAAGGAAATCTAGAGGGAGGAAATTTGTATGGGTTCGGATAACAATTTTTACACATTGAGTTTTGGTGCATGAGGAGAAAGTAGAGAGAAAGAAAGAGAGCTTGGAGTTGGTGCATCCATGCAGGGTGAATTCTAGAGCATACTAGAGTGTATTTGGAGGGAATTGGAGCTGAATAACTGAAGAGTTAGTGTTTCATGCCTGAAGAGTGAACTCTAGAGTGAGTTGCACTAAAACAACAAGTGTTTGTTGTTGGTTGCTAGTAGTTTTTGCTAGCAGCAAGTTCTGTGAGTTCCCAGCTGAGAGATTCCTAGCTACCTATGCCAGAGAGACCTTGATAAAAAAAATGAGACACCTGAGGGACTGAGATCAATGAAAGGGTCTATTTACTGGCTTGGGAAGGTCAAGACGAAGAGACCTAGTGGAAAATTAGGATAGTTGTAGGAAGATACCAATGGGTTGTGATTTTTATGAGTTGTGAGTGGACTATGAGAGACCACCCTCTTTTGTGGATTAGTAGCCTAAGCTCATGGGTGACTGGATATTGAATTTAGAACAATCATTCTATGGTTGGGAGGAATGTCTTTCCCAAGCAGTTGGTTGCACAACTATTTACAAAAGATAAGTGGTTATATGGTTTCTATCTTGTATTGATGAGTTAAATTGTTGTGCATGATCTCTGTAAATGAGAATGATTTATATGTTGTTGTAATGAACTATATACTACATTCATGTGTGTATATATCATGTTTTTGATGCATTTATTTTATGGTTATAGACAGTAGCTAAATATGTTGTAATTTTGTAGTTGAAAGCTATAGGAAATAAATTAGTTAGCATAAATTTTTGTTTTTGTGAGTTTTTGCACCGTAATGTCCCTCGGTGTTACGAAAATATTCCCCTGCAGACATGTGAACTTTCGCTTGGATTATAGACCCCTATACCAAGACAGAAAATTACATTTGGACACTACCTTTCCTATAAAATCATTTTGTCCATCAAAAAAGAGAGGAGGGGAAGTATGATGTACCTCTTTTATGACGTTTGTCCAAGCCCCTCCAATCCGTGAGTTCAATCTGACTCCCGCCACAAATTAGTACTTGCAATGGAAAGCAAGAAACAAATGACTATCTCCTACTCTAATGGATTAGACAAAATAAATTCATCTATGCATATTAAGACAACCATAGACAAGCACATGTAAACACACACTTGAAGGAAATAAGATAAGTATATTAATGAGAACTTAGAAGGGAAAACTTACAATCTTCAGATGGTGTTGCAGCAATGTCTCCAAGTCCTCCTCGTACAACCCTTGCTCAAAATATCCATAATCAAAATAGAAATGATTTGTTGATTTCTCCTCCTTTTCACCATGGAAATTACTCTATTTATAAGATTTGAGAGGCTCAACCACCTTGATCATTTTTGGAATTGGTTGAGGATATTGCTCCATTAGTTGTGATTTCTTCCTTAGATGCATCCATTGAGTCAGATTCGAGCCAAACTAACCCAACCCATCCATAGTTGTTTTAAAAAGAAAGTGAGATTTCCTCTGAGATTCCCTCAACCAACACAATGATCCCTTAAAGTGGACAACAGAGCATTGTAGCTCTCCCTTAATATGGTCAAAGAGTGTTAGTACTCCCTATATATGAGCAAGGGAGCGCTAATCTTCCAAAATGTCAAAAATATGAGTAATTGCCTTGGTAAAAAACTTGTTCTGACTATCAGATGATGGGGCTTCTTATTCCAACATGTTTTAGGGGTTGTAGCAAGTATTTTAATGGTGTCGTTAGAGATGTGACACTTAGGAAGAGTGAATGTGACACTTATGAAACTTGCGACAATAAAAGTGTGATACTTGTGACACTTGCGACAATGAAAGTGTGACACTAACGACACTATCGAAGTGAGGAATTTTGATGTTTAGCGGATTTCCCCGAAAAGTGTGAAGCCAAAAGAGGAATGTTTATGGATGAAACACTTTGTGGATTATTCGAAGCAAGGGTATGGAGATGGAGAACTAGTAAAAGCTGCAAACAACCATCAAACAATATTAATATATGTTCCATCCCCGAGGAAAGAATACATATGCTTGAAATGCAAGTGACTCAAAGCACGACCACTAACAAACACATTGTGGATCCATGATTATATTGATTAAGGAGATGGCTACCGAAGATACAATGTGGATCCATCCCTTTATGACCTGACTTGATCGTAGCCACGAAATAATACACAATGGAGATATGATGTGATAAGAACATAGCCATAGACCAATAGAAAGTGGATCTATGTTAAAACATATATATCAGTCGAATGATCTCCATCGCAACCTGGGTAAAGTGTATATGTAGATGAATGCTCAACCCAGAGTCTTTGTTTTGATCCTATAACAGTATGATTATGTTCATGTGAATAGATGATTTGATGTCGAACATGGTATAAATTGCTTGATTACCGGTCATTGAGGTATACCATTAACAAGCGCGATAGAAATCACCATTGATGTCGATGACTCTCAAGGTACTTTAAGTACAATCCAGGGAATGTGAATAATGAGTTGAAGTCGAACATCCGTGGAATCAATCGGTCAGGGGTCGAATGCGAGCAGTCCTACCATTGAGGCATGCAGGTCTCAAGGTACGGATGTGTTCTTATGTCTATTTACCAGATTATTTTTTTATGTCGACAGGAAAAGACTCATCGAAGGAGAGAATTGATGTATCCCCCATCAATCAACACAAAAATTTTCATAGGAAAGTGATAAGATATAGTAGACAAAAAATGGACTGACATGGGTATGGGAACTAGTAATATGGTAGATGGTTGACTCTGAGGTGAAGACTTCCCTTGAACACTGACCAAAACATAATGCGGCAAGTGATGGGGTAATATTTGGATGGGCCAAAGGAGTAGAAAGACTCATAGGATTGGTTTAGTGTGCAAGAAAATGGATTTTCCAAGTGTATGGTGAGGTGAAAACAAGTGCCATGTTCAAGGGAGACCACAATGGCTACCTTAAAAGATCTCAAGAAACTCACCCCACTTCCTTCAATTTTCCCCCCATCTAGATAGATGAGTACCTCTTTTTTTTTAACAAGCTCGAGGAGGGTAACACATGCTCGATGTAACTCACCTTCAGTAAGCTCCTCTTCCTTTATTTAATGAACTTGAAGAAGTAAGGGTTCGTTCCCAGATAGGCCCTTTAATTTGAAGTTTTGTGAGTCCAGAGAAGGAAAACTCGGTTGTTTTTCATGTTTAGGGAGTTTAAAAATAACTTAAATAAAACTCCAATGTTGTCCTTTTTCTTAATTTTAGTCTCCGAGGTCCAAAAAAGTATAAAATAATATGACGAAGAACTCTTCTAGCCAAGATTGACTAGAGCGTTCATTTTTCATAGTTAGTCTGTTGGGACCGAAAAAGGGTTAAACTACCACCCAACAGACGACTCTTCATATTTTAACAAGCTTGAAGTATGACTAATTTTGTTCGATAGAGTTATAAGGTCATCAAAAAGATCATGCTCTGCATATACCTGCGTAAACAAATCATTCTGGGCAAAAACATCAAAAATTCCTTTTAAAATTGACGATAATTGGAAAAAAATAAACATTATTAATGTGAAAAGGCGCTAAATGACTTTAATTTAGAAATGGTAAAAAGTCAAATTAGGGTAAAAACCAATTCGTTTTCACCTCTCACTTTGCAATTTTCCCTTTTCTCTTGATTTTTCCCTCTTTTTGAGTGATTCTTCTGGCATTGATTGCGAGAGCTACGATAATATAACCATGCTCCCCGACTGAGGTAGGCTTATATTGCATGAAAATAATACCCCATTTGGAAAAGGGGTCGATGACGACAATAGGATGAAGTGGAGTTGGGTGGGTACGTGCTTTCTTCTGAAATATTTGACAGGGTGGGAATTTTTTAACAGCCTCAATGCAGTCTTTGAATATGGAAGGCCAAAAATAACCGACACGTAAGATTTTTTGGGTTGTAGCCATCCTAGAAAGATGATTGCCACAATCTCCAAGGTGGCAGTCATTTAAAACTCTCTCAGCCTCTTCATGGGTTAAGGAACGTCATATAATAGTATCAATACCTCGGTGATACAAAGTGTCACCAACTATAAGGTAGTACTTTGAATGGTGTCTAATGTGACGTCGTTCGTCACGTGAAATACCTGGTTGGAAGAATTGGGTCTGGAGATATAGAAGAATGTCTCCATACCACGGGTCAGATGTATAAATGAGGAATAGTGACTCATATGGAAGGGAATCATTGGGCTCAGTGTCCTCATCAATATGGGAAAGATAAAAAATTAATTCATCAAAAACCAACGATTTATTTGCTTTGGATTTGGTGAACTCGAGATCGAATTCTTGGAGAATGACAATCCATTTAGAATATTTTCCAACAATTTCTTGATGAGTCAATATGTTGTATATGGGGTTCGATTCAACAATGACCATGGTAGTGCGAAGAAAAATATAGTGTTGAAACCTTTGGACAGCAATGACTGCTGCCAAAGTGATCCGTAGGATCTTTTAATGACTATGGTTGAGTTTTAAATTGCATGTGTTAATTAACCCTTTTAAGAAGCTTAATGAAAGAATGAGGAAAAGAGAGGAATTATGACAGCCATATACGCATTTGCAGATCTGAAATGAAATAATAAACAGCAAACCATAACACGAGAATTGATAACGGAGTTCGGCACAACGTTGCCTACGTCTTCGGGCCTTTGTCTCTATGGGGGAGGCTTCTTTATTTCTGTTTCAAAGATAAAAAGTACATCACAGTAGTGCCAATTGGCTACAAGACTAATCTGGTCATGTTCTTCCAGATCTCTAGAACCCAGCAAAGAAAACGGCATGCAAAACGAATGTTCGGAGCTCCCAGAAATGGCCCGCAAGCGTCTGCTCCTCAATAGCTTCCCTGCATAAAAATGGATTTGGCTTGTCTTCCCTTCAGCATAACTCTACTCTGACTGTCCTCCATGGCCTCAAACAGGCCTGGTTTTTATAGATCTGAAGTTGGTTATCCATCCCCAACTTCCTCCCAAAATTTGGCCTCCAAAAATGTCCAGTATCTCCCAAAAATGGATAAAATCCATTAGTTACAGGCAAAATCAATTAAAAAATCAAAACATTATAACAAAAAACCACTTTGCATATAAATTTGGGTGCAGCCCCCAAAAATGCGCACCCCTAGTCACTTGGGTACCTCCATGTGGCCAGGCGCTGTCCATGTGGTGTGCTGGCCCCCTTGTGTCTGGCTGGCTCCTAGTCCTGTGGCGTGGTCATAGGACCTGATGGCTAACAACTAAACCCACGCCCCTTTTGGTAGGGATAGCCCACGGTCCGTTGGCAGTGGATAGGACCGTATCCCCAAAGAAATGGGGCTAGTCCCATACCTCCGCGCTCCTGGCTATATGGTAAACCGTGGTTGTATGCAATGAACGTAACCGTGGGCTAGGGCGAAGCCCCAGCCCTTTCCGCCTCCAACCAAACATTTGAATAAACTTAAATATATATTTTACCATATAGCTAATAAGAACCAACAGTGGCCCAGGTGGTTAGCCCAGTCCTGCCAGTCCGTAGCTTGGAAGAGGTTGGGGTTTCAATTCCAGTGGAGACCCATAATTTTACACAAACCACGAGCCAACGATAGGGTGCCACGTGGCAGCCCATGACTGGGCCACGTGGCACCTCCACCACCAATCAAAAACTTCCATTTGTTGAGCATTGGATGATCCATGTCACTACCACATACCCTGCCACCTGTCACCGTACCTGCCAATTCAGCCTGTTGACGTCATCCCTTCCACGTCAGTTGTGCCACGTGTCACCCTTACAGTGGTGACATGTGTCACCCTCTGACTAGTCCAACTGTACCTGTCGTATGCCACATCACCTACCACATGTCATCACCAGAAGCTGCCACATCAGTTGTACATCCATACGGCCTGTATAATCAGCCTGCCACATGGCACTGTACGGACTGTACAGTCATCCATTTTTTTTTGCCTGTTTGGGTTTTCAGACAGAATGCGATATCTTTCGCATACGAAGCTCATTTGATGAAGTAAATATATGGMCGGAATCAGGAAGAYGAGACGAACGCAATGGCGTTGGTTTCGTCAGATTCCAAGCACTTTCATTTTTKAGCCTTTTTTAGCCCTGTCAAGCTTCTGGATCTGATTCTRGATCACAAAGCCAACATTTCAACATGTGAATAACAGAGCTCAAGACCATGGTCTATGTCTAACAGTTAGGGGAGATCCTGAAGGGTCCCTAGATCTATGGTCCTCATCCATTCACAACTCCGACCTTCGAGGGTTTTGGCATTATGGCCACTCCATTCTTCCAAAGTAGGACTTCGTTGAAGTACCGTACGCAGGTCCCTCCACTGGATGATCGAATGGTTAAGAGGGGTTCTTAATGAACTCCCCAAATCCATAGCTCTCCTCGCTTCTCAACTCCGATGTTAGAAGAGTTTGATGCTATATCATCTATGTTCTCCCATAGTGAGACTTCACCGAAGTTACCTTAGCGTGCATCCAATAGCCAAGGGGACTCCCAAATACCCTTGGATCTGTCGTTTGCATTACCTTGCGATAACTGAATGGATCAAGGTTTAATGTTGGGGCAATTCTATCTATCACGGATAAAGAAACTGCCAGGGGCTAGTCAACCTTGTAGGTAACCGCAACCATCTGTTTCCTTTGGTCGGTTTATAAACGATAGGGTTGAAACACTTTGGAGCTCCGAACTCCCAGAGTTCTGAAGCCAGAAAGGATTAGCTCATTTTCGGCCTATCATAGGGTTCCCAAACCTTGGTCACATGGTAACTTCAAAAACTCTTGTGGGCTACACACAAATCTCTTAGTCGTGAATTGGTTAAGGATACGGGCATGAGCCCTTGGTCACACGAATGAAAGATCTGAAGAAGACGCCCTCCTTCCATAGGGTATAAACTTAGAATTCTCATGAAGGTAGATTCTAGAGGTCGACATGACTTAAACATCTCAGTGAATCCTATCTCGACTCGCTTGCAGACTTGCTTCCCATAACTCTCTAACTGCTAAGTTGAGGCAAGGAGACGACCATTCAAAAGCATGAGTTCATAGAGAGATAATACATATATCTACCTTAATCATTCAATACAGAACTCATTCCTAGATAGATAAATATATATATATTCAATTGTCATTTCCATTTCAATACACAAAGTATGAAGATACTTATCAGAAACCAGAAACCGTGAAGCAACTACTGAAAGGGGTGCATGTTTCCACCCAACCATAGGCAAAACCACTACTGACAGATTTACCGTTGACCACCCTAGAGCTATACCATAAGGCTATGAGAGAGACTCTTTCTTCTTTCTCAATGACAGTCAAGGACATAGGTTACTCTCCTCCTCCCATAGGAACTTGGCAACTGGTTTTCTCTATACCAAGAAAGGATGTCTGCACGAGTACTTCCACAGTCACTCGTCAGCCTGATTTATTAGATTGTAATGAAAACCATGCCCATAGCTTCTTGTACCCAGAACGAGCTTATTATCCAGTTCTTTCTCAAACCAGAGAGCTCAACTTCTCTTTTTCTCTTCTCGAGATTTCTCTTTCGACTCTGTTCTCTTCGCAAATCTCCTTGCTCAATATCTTGCCTCTGCCCATGAATTACCTCTTTATTTCCTTCCTCGATAAGTTTGCATGGGTCTATATCCCCAGCTCGTGGTTAGGTCTAGAAGTATTGCATATGGGTACTCTTCCCCATATCCTCATTAACTCTTGAGGAGGAATCTTCCAACTACCACTCTGACTGGTAATTCATTTCTGGATCAAAGAACTGTTCAAGGTCTAAGCCATTAATTCCAGTAAGGTACTCATTTGGTGGGGGGGGTCATCTCAACCATTTTTGGTTCCCCTCACCATCTCTCTTATAACATCCATGTTTTATCTTTGCAAACCCCCCTTTCATCAGTTATTCAACACTTATCCATTTTCTATTAATAATAGAAAATACATGCATTGACCCTTTATACAAAGGATCATCAAATCAAACATTCACACATATCTAGTCCACCATAGTATCTTGGCCAGTTGTAGTTATATTTACAAACTAGGGGGAAAAGGGGTATTACAATCCCCTCCCCCTTAAAGGAACATTATCATCCATGTTCTATCTATCGATGTGCTTTGTATGTACAAAAGTAAACAAAAATGGATATGTATGTTTCATGGCATCCTTCATTTACCATGTAGCCTCACCTGGGCCAAAGTGTTTCCACTACACCTTGACCTGTGCAATGGTTATGTTCCTGAGTGGGGTCTCCTTCATGTCTATTATGCATTGAGGTTTTGGTAGGAATTCTCCCTATGGTGCCACCTGAATCACAGACTAGTCAATAATATGATTATAATCATGTACATATTTATTTAATAATGAAACATGGAAAACATCATGTGCCTTCACTTTGGGAGGGAGTGCTAGCCTATAGGCCATAGGTCCCACTCTATCCAAAATTTCAAAGGGTACACAATACCGAGGTGCCAGCTTGGCACAAGCTCCCATCCTCAAGGAGATTTTCCTGGGTCTAACTCGGAGATACACATGATCCCCTTTTTTGAACTCTCTACGAGTCCTTTTTATTTCTACATAGCTTTTATGTCTATCCTAAGCTATTTTCAAACTCTGTTTTATCTGAATTACTTGTTGTTCCATTTCTGTCAACATGTCTGGCCCGATTGTAATTCTATCTACTGGATTATCCCAACTGATTGGAATCTTGCACTATCTACCAGAGAGGGCCTAAAAAGGGATCATCTTTAATGACTCTTGATAGTCATTGTTGTAGGAAAACTCTACCAGTGGTAGGTAGTCTTCCCACTTCTTAGGCTGATGCATTACATGCATCCTTCACATGTCCTCCAACACTTGGTTTACCCTCTCTATATGTCCATCAGTTTGAGGGTGATAGGTTGTGCTAAATAGCAATTTAGTCTCAAAACTAGCAAATAGAGATTTCCAAAAGCTTGAATTAAATTGCGTATCTCTGTCAGATATGATTTCCTTAGGCATGCCATGTAGCCTAAATATTTATTTCATGAAAATACTAGCAATATCTATTGCCTTGCAAGTTGACTTGATGAGAATGAAGTGAGAAGACTTGCTCAATTTGTCCACCACTACCATGATGGCATCATTATGTTTGGCTGATTTTGGTAATCGTATGATGAAATCCATGGAAATAGTATCCCATTTCCATTCTGGGATAGGCAGGGGCTGCAACATCCCTGTTGCATGTCGGTGTTATGATTTATCCTGCTGACATTCTAGACATTTATCCAAGTAGTCAACTATGTCCTTCTTCAGTCTAGGCCAATAAAACAATTTCCTAGTGGCTGTGATCATCTTCTGATAACCAGGATGACCAGTATATGGTCTTTTGTCTAGTTCATCCATCATGAACCTATTCAAGTCATCATAGTTCAGAATATACAACCTACCTTTGTAAGTTAGCAGGCCATCATTCAGTAATTGATATCCTTCGTAATTCAAACCTATGGGATCTTGTTCTAATTATGATTTTACAGTCTTGAAAAATGCATTTGTTTCTTGTGCACTCTTGACTCTCTCCCTGACATCCATTTCGCAGGTGCTTACAGCTGCCTGGTGAATCACTTTCCTACTTTTTCTAAGGGCATCAACCACCCTATTTTATTTTTCTTTGATATGTTTGATTTCAAAATCAAACTCACTAAGGAGAGCTATCCATCTAGCTTTTCTAGCATTAAGTTTTGGTGGATCAAATAGGTATTTCAACCCACAATGATATGTCATCAACACAAATATTCTACCCAGGAGGTATTTCCTCCACATTTTTAAAGCATGCACTATGGCCACCAATTCTAGATCATGGGTCACATGATTGATTTCATGCTCATTCAATTTTCTAGATTCGTAGCAAATTACATGTTCTTCTTACATAAGGAATCCCATGAGTTCTTCATTGCAGGAATTTGTACACACAAGGAAGTCCTTGTTTGGATCTGCAATCTTCAACACAGGTGCATTGGTTAGAAGACATTTTAGTTCTTGAAATTTCTCTTCACATTCTGATGTCCAAAGGAATTTAACTCTCTTTTTCTGAAGGGAAGTGATTGGGAAACCAATATTGGAAAATCCTTTTATGAACCTCCTATAGTATCCTGATAGGCCCATAAAGGATATGATATTAGATGCATACTTTGGGGTAGGCCAATCCATAATTCATTTTATCTTGTCAGGATCAATTGCCACCCATTCTTCAGAAATAATATGGCTTAAGTAATAGACTTGTTTCTGGAAAAATTCGCACTTACTAAACTTAGCATAGAGTTGATGTTCTCTTAGTACTTGAAGCACTAACTTGAGATGTTCTTCATGCTCTTCCCTATTATTAGAATAGATTAGGAGATCATCAATGAAAACCAATACAAATATGTCTAAGAATTTACTAATTACATTATTCATTAAGCACATAAATGTGATTGGTGTATTGGTTAGCCCAAATGGCACCACCACAAATTCATAGTGACCATACCTTGTCCTAAAGGTTATTTTGTGGATGTCCTCATCCTTAATTCAGACCTGATGGTATCCAGACCTCAATTCAATCTTGGAGAAAATTGTAGCACCCCTTAATTGGTCAAACAAGTCATCGATCCTTGGAAAGGGATACTTAATCTTTATGGTCATCTTATTGAGTTGCCTATAGTCTATGCACAGTCTAAGTGTGTCATCCTTAGTTTTCACAAACAAGGCTGGTCCTCCCCATGGAGACACACTAGGCCTAATGTATCATTTTCCCATCATTTCCCTTAGTTATAGCTTGATCTCAACCAACTTTGGTGTACTAATCCTATAGGGTGTTCTAGACACTAGTACCGCTCCCAGTGCAAGTTCTATTGAAAAGTCAATATCTCTTCTTGGAGGTAGACCTGGTAACTCTTCTAGGAAAACATCTTTATACTCTCTTAATATGGGGTGATCCTATAGGCTTGGTTTGTTGTCCTAAAAATAGTTCAACACTTGTATTACATACAAAGGACACCCTTTTCTGCAATACTTCTTCACTTGAAGGGATGGTATTTGTCTCACTGAGACAAGATTTTGAATCCCTTGTAGGGTTACCTTTCTCCCTTCTTCATTTTCACACTCCAAATTTGTGTTTTAAGAGTCCAACTTGGTTTTATGGGAAGCCAACCAGTCCATGCCAATCAACAGGTCATCAGACCCTAAAGGGAATATTTTTCGGGTCGCTTGGGTGGGTAATCCACTCATAATGAATTGGCATGTTGGTATGACCTATGTTACTTTTCTCTTGGTTCTAGTGGCTATTTGTACCAGCCATGATTTAACATGTTTAACTTGTTGAAATTTACATTTATCAACAGTTTGAGGTGAAACATAACTCAAATTAGAACCAGGGTCAATTAAAATAGAAACTAGATGGTTGGAAATCATACCTTCCATGATCAGAATCTGGACCAGGGGGCAAATTTTAGCTCAAAAATCAAAGTCCTCAAAATCGCCTCAAAACAAATGGGTTTGTATCCCTCGACATCACGAACCCAACGCAACTCGTTTCGTCTCAAACGGACGTCGGGAGAGAAAGTTATCGCGATCTGTTCGAATCGCCAAACAGTAAAAAAAAAAAAGGGTGCTGATTGGGCAGGCCGTACTGCCACGTGGCAGGGCCATACAGTGCTGACGTGGCACACTTGGCAGATGACGTGGCAACTGAGTGGCAGCACTGATGTGGCAATTGTTGGTTGGATATTCGTCGACGAATTGGAGATAGACACGTGTCTCTTTTTGGCCAATAATGAATGGACATGTGGCCCCATCACTTGGCACCACATGTCACTATTTCATTGGTTAATTTGGTTGTGTGTAAAAGTTTTGGAGAGCCCGCGGGGTTCGACCCCGGGACCTCTCCCATAGCCAAAGTCTTAACATATATGTGCTAGCCACTAAACCCGCCTTTATTCCTTGTTATATGGTCCAACGTTTTTATATTTAAGTTTGGATATGTGTTAAGTTGGAAAAGGGTGCGGGTCGGGGCTTAAGCCCCGACCCATGGTTTTATTGCCACATATGTGACCGGGGCTCCGAATGCTGGCGTATTGCATTGCAATTTATTGCAATGTTTTTATGTATAACACATAATATTGCATATGGCCATGTGTACATCGAGCGCGGGGTAGTTCGAATGATTTAAACCCACGGAGTATGTATTTCAATTGCGTAGTTTTATTATATTTAAATGTGACCATTCCAAATATATGTTGGACCAGTGGTTCATACCCATTCGCGCGGGAGTGTTATACGGTGGTAGCCCGTGGTCATATTTTAAATGGCATGCGACCATGCCTTTGGTTGAATAGTGCGCGGGTGGTATATTACATGTGCCATAACAATTCGCACGGTTACCATTATATAAACTGTGACCATTCCGTTTATCAATTCGCGCGGGGTATATTTCAATGTGGAGCTGCGGTTATATTATATTTTAACATGTGACCAAATCTCATTTCAACGGTTGGCGCGGGTTTGTGTTATTGTTAACCCACGGTTTCATTACCCGTCACATATGACCAATGCCCATGGCATAAGTGCTACCACCCGGCAGTTTGGCGCGTGGTTTGG
>JASDQU010243447.1:0-21080 GCA_032191745.1 Picea mariana | reverse complement strand
TGGAGTTCTCGGTCAAAAGGATCATGTGGTATGCTACGATTCCATAAATTTAAAAGAGCATGAGAGGAATTATTCTACACATGATTTGGAGTTAGCAAAAATTGTACATGCATCAAAATTGTGGACATCACCTTATGGGTAAGAAATTTGAAGTAAGTACATACCAATGTGGTCTGAAACATTTGTTTGGACAACCAACACCAAATGACAAACAAACCTGATGGTTGGAATTTTTGAGTGAATATGATTTCAAAATTAAGCATATAAAGGGAAAGGAAAATCAAGTGGTCGATGCACTCAGCAGGAGAGCTCATGAAGTGCATGTTTTATCCATTAGAATGTACATGACTGATATGAAATATCAAATGATTGCAGCAACAAATTTAGATCAACAATATTTAAAAATAAAAGACACATTACAACAACGAAAATTTCACCATAAATTTAATTTTTATGAGCTGAAAGAAGATGGGATTATCATGTACAAGGGAAAAGTATATGTGTTGAATTCCAATGAGATGAAAAATTTAGTGTTGAATGAAATGCATAATGTGCCATATGATGGGCACCCGAGATATCAAAAGACAATTTCATTTGTAAGGAGCCAATACTTTTGGCCAAGAATTAAGAAGAAAGTGGCTAATTACATAACCAGATGTCTAGAATGCCAAAAAGTGAAGACTAAACATAGGCACCGAATAGGTTTTCTACAGCCATTGCCCATTCCAAAATGGAAGTGGGAAGTTTTCACAATTGATTTTATTACAAAGTTTCCCAAAACAGATAAGCAACATCATTCCATCATGGTGGTGGTGGATAAATTGACTAATGTAGAACATTTTATTCCGGTAAATACAACACACAAGGAAACAAATATTGCATAAATATATATGAAGGAAGTTGTCAGGCTACATGGATTGCCTAAGGAAACAGTTTCAAATAGATATCCCAAGTTTACTTCCAATTTTTGGAAGGGTTTGTTCAAGGGTTTTGGAAAAAATTTAAATCTTATTACAGCATATCATCCAGAGTCGGATGGGAAAACATAGAGAACTAACAAAATAATTGAGGACATGCTTAGAATGTATGTGATGGGTCAACCATCAATGTGGGGAGATTATTTTCATTTAGTTGAGTTTTCTTACAACAATGGGTATCAATACTCATTGAAAATGAGTCTGTTTGAAGCATTGTATGGAAAAATATGTAACACACCAGTGAGTTGGGATAATCCAGTAGATAGAGCAGTGGTTGGCCCAGAATTGTTAAGGGAAATGGAAGAACATATGACAAAGATAAATCAGAATTTAAAGGTTTCCCGGGATAGGMAAAAAAGTTGTGCAGACAAGAATAGAGTATTTAGATATTTTAAAGTGGGAGAAAATGTGTTTTTAAAAGTGAAAGCGAAAAGAAGTTCGCTAAGATTAGGAAGTTGCCCAAAGTTGGCAGCAAGATATTGTGGGCATTTTGAAATATTARAAAAGATAGGGCCAGATGCATACATGCTAGCATTTCTTGCATCCATGAGAGTGCATAATGTATTTCACATGTTATTATTAAATAAATATGTGTCTGACCCTAACCACATAATTGATTGGAATGTGATCCAGGTGGAGCACGAAGGGGATTTCCGGGTGGAACCAATACGCATCATGGACCATAAATTCAAAGTGCTCAAGAACAAGATCATAAGACCGGTAAAGGTTCAATGGACCTGCTACGGTCATGAAGATGCTACATGGGAGCATGAAGAAAACATGCAGGAATAATAACCACAAATGTTTGACAGTTTTGAAGAAAACATAATGCAAGACTCCATTTTGAACAACTAGAGTTTTCGAACCACATCTTAATGTCCTAGCCAAATGTGTTGGGAGCATTGATAAAATAATGGTTCATTCCTTGGGTTATCTCTAATAAATGGATGGTATATCCCTTGTTTTAACTCTGATAAACTAATGGTGCATTCCTTGGATCAATGAGTTGAGAGAAACATGAGATTATGGTTGGAGTTATTGTTGGAGTTATTAAATTGTAGATTTTTTTATTTTCTAAGTATTGTGATGTAAATTTTCATATATGTATATATGCATAGTGTGAACCGAGGACGATGCACAATTGTAGGGGAGGGGGAAGGTAACATCTCCACTATAATCCCCAATTTCATTATGCTTAATGTAGATATAATATGTGGCTACAACCAAAGTGATGTAATATGTGAATTGTATTTCTATGTTTTAAATAATAAAATGTGATGTCAGTTGCTAATCGGACATGGACAAGAGATGGGGGATGAATTAATCCACAAGAGAGGGGAGGGTCTAAGAGAATGTCCAAGAGGTGTCTAAGGGGGAATTACCTATGTATATTAATTCCATCAATTTTCCTAAAATTTATATTTGTATATGAACCTTCTAATTTATGGTTGAGTGTCCCCAAAGCTAATCATTGAATACATGTAAGAGGGTGGGTGTGAGTGGTCAGATCCCAAAGTTATTGGGCACATGGAGCTTGAGTACAATCAGCTTGGGGAAGAGTGTGAGTCAAGAAAGGAAATCCAAAGGGAGGAAATTTGTATGGGTTGGGATAACAATTTTTACACATTGAGTTTTGGTGCATGAGGAGAAAGTAGAGAGAAAGGAAGAGAGCTTGGAGCTGGTGCATCCATGTAGGGTGAATTGTAGAGCATACTAGAGTGTATTTGGAGCAAATTGGAGCTGAATAACTGAAGAGTTAGGTTTCCATGCTTGAAGAGTGAACTCTGGAGTGAGTTGCACTAAAACAACAAGTGTTTGTTGTTGGTTGCTAGTAGTTTTTCCTAGCAGCAAGTTCTGTGAGTTCCCAGCTGAGAGATTCCTAGCTACCTGTGCCAGAGAGACCCTGATAAAAAAATGAGACACTTGAGGGACTGAGATCAGTGAAAGGGTCCATTTATTGGGTTGGGAAGGTCAAGACGAAGAGACCTAGTGGAAAATCAGGATAGTTGTAGGAAGATACCAATGGGTTGTGAGTTTTATGAGTTGTGAGTGGACTATGAGAGACCACCCTCTTTTGTGGATTAGTAGCCTAAGCTCATGGGTGACTGGATATTGAATTTCAAACAATCATTCTATGGTTGGGTGGGATGTCTTTACCAAGCAGTTGGTTGCACAACTATTTACAAAAGATAAGTGGTTATATGGTTTCTATCTTGTATTTATGAGTTAAATTGTTATGCATGATCTCTGTAAATGAGAATGATTTATATGTTGTTGTAATGAACTATATACTACATTCATGTGTGTATATAGCATGTTGTTGATGCATTTATTTTATGGTTATAGACAGTAGCTAAATATGTTGTAATTTTGTAGTTGAAAGCTATAGGAAATAAATTAGTTAGCATAAATTTTTGTTTTTGTGAGTTTTTGCACCGTAATGTCCCTCAGTTGGTGTTACAAAAATATTCCCCTGCAGACATGTGAACTTTCGCTTGGATTATAGACCCCTATACCAAGATAGAAAATTACATTTGGACACTACCTTTCCTATAAAATCATTTTGTCCATCAAAAAAGAGAGGAGGGGAAGTATGATGTACCTCTTTTATGACGTTTGTCCAAGCCGCTCCAATCCACAAGCTCAATCTGATTCCCACCACAAATTAGTACCTGCAATGGAAAGCAAGAAACAAATTACTATCTCCTACTCTAATGGATTAGACAAAATAAATTCATCTATGTAGATTAAGACAAACATAGACAAGCACATGTAAACACACACTTGAAGGAAATAGGATAAGTATATTAATGAGAACTTAGAAGGGAAAACTTACAATCTTCAGATGGTGTTGCAGCAACGTCTCCAAGTCCTCCTCGTACAACCCTTGCTCAAAATATCCATAATCAAAATAGAAATGTTTTGTTGATTTCTCCTCCTTTTCACCATGGAAATTACTCTATTTATAAGATTTGAGAGGCTCAACCACCTTGAGCATTTTTGGAATTGGTTGAGGATATGGCTCCATTAGTTGTGATTTCTTCCTTAGATGCATCCATTGAGTCAGATTCGAGCCAAACTAACCCAACCCATCCATAGTTGTTTTAAGAAGAAAGTGAGATTTTTTCCGAGATTCCCTCAACCAACACAATGATCCCTTAAAGTGGACAACAGAGCATTGTAGCTCTCCCTTAATATGGTCAAAGAGTGTTAGCACTCCCTATATATGAGCAAGGGAGCGCTAATCTTCCAAAATGTCAAAAATATGAGTAATTGCCTTGGTAAAAAACTTGTTTCGACTATCATATGATGGGGCTTCTTATTCTAACATGTTTTAGGGGTTGTAGCTAGTGTTTTAATGGTGTCATTAGAGATGTGACACTTAGGAAGAGTGAATGCGACACTTATGAAACTTGTGACAATAAAAGTGTGATACTTGTGAAACTTGCGACAATGAAAGTATTACACTTATGACACTGTCGAAGTGAGGAATTTTGATGTGTAATAGATTTCCCCCCAAAGTGTGAAGCTAGAAGAGGAATGTTGATGGAAGAAACACTTTGTGGATTCTTCGAAGCAAGGGTATGGAGATGGAGAACCTAGTAAAAGCTGCAGACAACCATCAAACAATATTAATATATGTTCCATCCCCAAGGAAAGAATACATATTCTCGAAATGCAGGTGACTCAAAGCACGACCAGCAACAAATACATTGTGGATCCATGATTATATTGACTAAGGAGATGGATACCGAAGATACAATGTTGATCCATCCCTTATGACCTGACTTGATCGTAGCCATGAAATAATACATAGTGGAGATATGATGTGATAAGAACATAGCCACAGACCAATAGAAAGTGGATCTATGTTAAAACATATATATCAATCGAATGATCTCCATCACAACCTGGGTAAAGTGTATATGTAGATGAATTCTTAACCCAGGGTCTTTGTTTTGATCCTATAATAGTACAATTATGTTCATGTGAATCGATGATTTGATGTCAAACATGGTATATATCGCTTGATTATCGGTCATTGAGGTATACCATTAACAAGCGTGATAGAAATCACCATTGATGTCGATGACTCTCAAGGTACTTTAAGTACAATCCAGGGAATGTGAATAATGAGTTGAAGTTGAACATTCGTGGAATCAATCGGTCAAGGGTCGAATGCGAGTAGTCCTACCATTGAGGCATGCAGGTCTCAAGGTACATATGTGTTCTTAAGTCTATTTCCCAAATGATTTTTTGATGTCGACAGGAAAAGACTCGTCGAAGGAGAGAATTGATGTATCCCCCATCAATCAACACAAAACTTTTCATAGGAAAGTGATAAGATATAGTAGACAAAAAATGGACTGACATGGATATGGGAACTAGTAATATGGTAGATGGTTGACTCTGAGGTGAAGACTTCCCTTGAACACTGAGGTACGACGTAAGACTTAGCAGCATAGACTCAAAATGGACCAAAACATAATGCGGCAAGTGCTAGGGCGATATTTGGATGGACCAAAGGAGTAGAAAGACTCACAGGATTGGTTTAGTGTGCAGGAAAATGGATTTTCCTAGTGTATGGTGAGGTGAAAACAAGTGCCATGTTCAAGGGAGACCAAAATGGCTTCCTTAAAAGATCTCAAGAAACTCGCCCCACTTCCTTCAATTTCCCCCCCATCCAGATAGATGAGTACCTCTTTTTTGTTTAACGAGCTCGAGGAGGGTAACACATGCTCGATGTAACTCACCTTCGGTAAGATACTCCTCCTTTATTTAATGAACTGGAAGAAGTAAGGGTTAATTCCCAGATAGGCCCTTTAATTTGTAGTTTTGTGAGTCTAGAGAAGGAAAACTCGATTGTTTTTCATGTTTAGGGAGTTTAAAAATAACTTAAATAAAACTCCAAGGTTGTCCTTTTTCGTAATTTTAGTCTCCGAGGTCCGAAAAAGTATAAAATAATACAATGAAGAACTCTTCTATCCGAGATTGACTAGAGCGTTCATTTTTCGTAGTTAGTCTGTTGGGACCGAAAAAGGGTTAAACTACCACCCAACAGATGACTCTTCATATTTTAACAAGCTTGAAGTATGACGAATTTTGTTCGATAGAGTTATAAGGTCATCAAAAAGATTATGCTCTGCATGTACCTGCGTAAACAAATCATTCTAGGCAAAAACATCAAAAATTCGTTTTAAAATTGACGATAATTGGAAAAAAAAAAAAAAAAAACATTATTAATGTGAAAAGAGGCTAAATGACTTTAATTTAGAAATGGTAAAAAGTCAAATTAGGGTAAAAACCTATTCATTTTCACCTCTCACTTTGCAATTTTCCCTTTTCTCTTGATTTTTCCCTCTTTTGGAGCGATTCTTCTGGCATTGATAGCGGGAGCTACGGGTGATCATTTTCTGTTTCATCAGGACCATGTTGGTGGTATGATCACCCCCATTATTTTGCATGCTTTATTTTTTTATTTATGTGCTTATTTCATCGGTTTGGGCCCTTTAGGAAGCCCCATAGTGTCGAACTAGATCAACGCTCCCCTAGGTAATCGGGGGGAGCATGAGTTCATATTTTGCTCCGGTGTCCCCTTTGAGGGTGCGCTAGTGCTCTGATTTAGTCTTCAAGGGAACGTTGGGTGAAAAAAAAATAAAAAAAAAATAGTTTTTTGCCTATGAAAAAGCAATTTCCCTTTTTTGAAAATTTGGTTGATGTGATTTATTGTTGGTTTGTAAGTTTTCATTGGCCAAAATGATCGAATGGAAAGGAAGAGAGCATGAGATGATGATATTGTTGCTTTGCAAGACCCTCAAGCGAGGGAATCTCTTCGGAACTGTGGATTGTTGAAATATTTCAAGCTACAGAACATGAGGAAGGAAGTCCTTCTGCTTGAGAATTTGATTGGACTGTGGGACAGTGATGAGAAATAATTTCGAGTGGGATCTCATACGCTTCAGATAAATATCAAGGATGTGTACTTCCTAACAGGGATCTCAAGGAGGTAAGAACCCATCATTTTATCTAGACACCGGTCCATGCCATTGCCAGCATATGCATATGTTGCTCAGTATTGTGTGTCGGGATCACAAAAAGAAGGGAGAGGAATTGGTATTAAAGACGTGAGGGATCTTCCTCTTCGATCTATCATTTTTACCATCACTAAAATGGAGGGAAGAAACAATCCCCATCTTGTTTCCAAATCGCAGATAGTGTATTTTGTTCAGTGTCTTGAACCCAATATCTTTAATTGGTGCGCAAGGTTTCTGTTTAATGCCAAAGAGAAAATCTAAATGCGGAATTAGTAGGCAGAAGCAGTTTAGATATGGATCTTTCCTAGTGTCATTATTTTTGGAGCGAGTGCCATAGATGCAGCCACAAGTTGCATTGCTAGAGTGCCCTGCATCCAATCTGTGGATGGAGAGATGGACGAGCCTCTTGCCTCGATTGGGGAATGAGCCCTCATCCTTTCATTTTACTGTTGACTTCTTCTCATGGTGGATAAGGTAGATCATGGTAATAGAGGATTACCCTTATGCAGGGGTTGATTTTAGGGGCAGTGCGGACTTAGTGCTCCCTAAAGGGGCATAGTGGGATGCATCGGGTAAAAAATGAAAGATCATGACCTTGCAACAATGTTTTTTCATTTATATATATGTATGTATGTATGTATGTATGTATTTTTTTGTTGTACAATGAGGGATCTAAATCATTTGTTTTAATCATCTAGATAGAGGTATGCCACATCTGGTGGGGATGTCATCATTTAGACGTTGTGGTGATGTTCAAGTAGCAGCAGAGGTCGGTATCGAAGTAGGAGGAATCTGTGAGGTAGAGAGGAACCTTTGTGGATCGACCTATGTGTGTGTGTGTGTGTGTGTGTGTGTGTGTGTGTGTGTGTGTGTGTGTGTGTGTGTTTTTGTTGTACAATGAGGGATCTAAATCATTTGTTTTAATCATGTAGATAGAGGTATGCCACATCCGGTGGGGATGTCATCATTCAGACGTTGTGGTGATGTTCAAGTAGCAGCAGAGGTCGGTATCGGAGTAGGAGGAATCTATGAGGTAGAGAGGAACCTTTGTGGATCGACCATGGGTGTTCCCTCTATGAGGATATAGGATGTACCTTTACACCTTCAAAGGCATACAGTTGGAGTGTCAGAAGACCTTAGTTACCTGTTACGACATGTGGCTAGAGCGGTTATGTGTTATCTTGAGCACGATGCAGTACAGAAGCACAAGTAGAGTCTCCTGTCATAGTAGTCTTTTATGATGATGTTATGGGCATAATGGCCCACATTGTTTCCCTTCAATGTACTTTTTTGGATGATGTATTTTGACACACTTTTGCTACTTTATATACAGACATATATATATGAGTTTTTCCATGGCTACTTATGTTTTTAAATGATGTGATGGTTTTATTTATATGCTTTATGTTTTGAATGCTTATCTATGTGTAATGTCCCAATCCAACATATAATTTTCTAACAAATTATAATTGTATTAAGTTCTCTTGATATATGTCTATATTCTATGAATTCAAAAGATCTCTCGAGAAGGTGAACTCTTAGATAGAGACGTAGAAAAACTGGATTATGAATAGTGTAAACACGGTTAAGTTGATGAACCATGAGTTGAGAATCAAGGTTGATAATCAATTGATATATACCTAAAGAAGAATCTTCGGTTAAAAATCCAATTATGACATGATATTCTGCAACATTATTGATTGCATATCCTAGGCAAATTCCTTCTAACTCACTAAATCGCTAGAGTGGTAGATTATCCAAGTCGCAGAAGCTAGGTTATGGGTATGTCAACTGGCGCCATCCACAAATCCGAAATAGATAGGAAAGGATGCTGACATCTACGCATTCAAGAACAAAGAAAAGTATAAGCAACTAAAGATGGGGTAAAACTTGCACACGCAAAAGTAAAGACACACCAAACCAAAAAACATATGGTACAATAATGTACAAAGCACACATGTGAGATATTCTATTCATAGTACTTTTTCAGGTAAATCCCATTTCAGGGCTCACCGAGAGATAATCCATCGTAATCCACAAACTCATAGGCACCTCTTTGTAGCACATGCTTCACGATGTATTTCCCATGCCACATAGGTTCTAACTTACTTTCACCAATTTTTTCATGATCTTCATCATAGACTAGGACTAGATCTACTTCTAGATCTAGGTCGAATGGTTTTATCATATTGAGTCTTGATGCATTTTTTATATGTCTCATTAATGAGAGAAGCATCACGACAGGTTTCATCCAACTTCGTCGGATATAAAAATCGTTCTTCTTTGATAGAAGTGTGGGGTAGGAGCTCTATGGTTATTTTCAAGGATGGAATCTCACATTCAATCGACAACACCACTTCCAACCCATATACCAACTGGAAGGGTGTGAATCTAGTGGCAGTTTTAACTGAAGTCTAATAGGCCCGGAGTGCTGAGAAGAGTTGAAAATTACAAGAGGTTTTGTTCACCCCCACCATGAATTGAAGGATGGTCATTAGGACTTTGTTGATGGATTCAACTTGTCCATTGGCTCAAGGATCGTAAGGGGATGAGTTTTCATGACGAAAATCCAACTTGGTGCATAATTCACCCATCATTTGGTTTTGGAAATGGGAACCATGATCGGTTACAATATCTTGTGGGACTTCGAAGCGAGTGATGATGTGATTGAACATGAAAAGTGTTGCATTTCAGCCATCGTTAATAAATGTAGGCATAGCCTCAGCCAATTTAGTGAAATAATCGGCTGTGACGATAATATAACCATGCTCCCCGACTGAGGTAGGCTTACATTGCATGAAAATAATACCCCATTTAGAAAAGGGGTCGATGACAACAATAGGATGAAGTGGATTTGGGTGGGTACGTGCTTTCTTTTGAAATATTTGACAGGGTGGGAATCGTTTAACATCCTCAATGCAGTCTTTGAATATGGAAGGCCAAAAATAACCGACATGTAAGATTTTTTGGGTTGTAGTCATCCCAGAAAGATGATCGCCACAATCTCCAAGGTGGCAGTCATTTAAAACTCTCTCAGCCTCTTCATGGGTTAAGGAACATCGTATAATAGTATCAATACCTCGGTGATACAAATTGTCACCAACTATAATGTAGTACTTTGAATGGTGTCTAATGTGACATCGTTCATCACGTGAAATACCTGGTTGGAAGAATTGGGTCTGGAGATATAGAAGAATGTCTCCATACCACAGGTCAGGTGTACTAATGAGGAATAGTGACTCATATGGAATGGAATCATTGGGCTCAGTGTCCTCATCAATATGGGGAAGATAACAAATTAATTTAGAAAAAACCAACGATTTATTTGCTTTGGATTTGGTGAACTCGAGATCGAATTCTTGGAGAATGACAATCCATTTAGAATATTTTCCCCCAATTTCTTAATGAGTCAATATGTGGTAGATGGGGTTCGATTCAACAATGACCATGGTAGTGCGAAGAAAAATATAGTGTCGAAACCTTTGGACAGCAATGACTGCTGCCAAAGCCAACTTTTCAACATGTGAATAACAGAGCTTGGGACCTGAAAGTCTCTTACTTAAATAGTATATCACATATTCTGTGTCATCGTCATCCTCTTGTACTAACACCATGGAGATGGTGGAAGCAGAGGCAACCAAATAAAGGATGTAATCTCTCTCATAGTTGGGGGGATGTAACAATGGTGTATTCATTAAAGCATGTTTGATATCATCAAATGAGAGTTGAGCAATTGCATCCTAGATAAAAGGGGCATCCCTTTGCAGTAATCTCATGAATCCTTTTGTGATTTCGGCATAATTGCAGATAAAACGACGTAGAAATTTTTCCTTCCCTTGCAAACTTTGAAGTTGGGTAATATTTTTGGGAGTTAAAGTGAGGATATCTTTGACTTTTAAGGGATCCACCCTAAACCCATCTTTAGATACTATGAAGTCTAGGAGTCTCCCTGATTCAACAACAAAAATGCATTTGTGGGGGTTTAAATGTATGTTGCAATATCTACATCTAAGAAAGATCAATCTTAGATGACCAATACAATCTTGTCAACGAGCCAAATGAGCAGGCAAGTCATTGAGATGAGTTCAAAAATATGTTTGATATCGTGTAAAGCATACAACATAGCCCGCTGAAAAGTGGCTCCAACATTTTTAAGGCCAAAAGGTAATTTTTGATATGCGAAAGTCCCACATGGGAAGATGAAGGTTATTCTGTGTTGATCAGTGGTTAAAATATCAATCTTGTTATATCCATAGAATCCATCCATAAAAGAAATGATGCTTTCGGTGCAATTATCGATAATTTGGTCGATGAAGGGTGTAGGGTAATTGTATTTTGGACAAGCCTTATTGAGATCCCTATAGTCGACACAAACATGAGTTGTCCCTTGTTTCTTGGTGACCAGAACGATGTTGGAAACCCATTCAATCAAAGGTAMATGATAAATAAAACCAGATTTCAACAACTTTTCTACTTCTTCCTTGATTTCCACAGTTTTCTTGGGATGAACAAGGCGAAGTTTCTATCTTACAGGTTTAACTCGAGGGTATGTTTTGATTTCATGGACAACGATCTAAGGGTCGATCCCTGAAATTTCTTCATAGCTCTAGGARAAAATGTTGCGGAATTATTTAAATAAGGTGGTGTAATTTTCAATCTCTTCAGYTGAACAGTTCRCTCCTAGTTGTATGTTTTCCACAACACCTTCTTTTGTGGATATGTCAACATTGATGTTTTGTGATATATTTTTTCCCAAATTTCCCTCGAAGATTGTATTGTGAGCGAGTATCAGAGATTGGGGATCGTTGACAATATCGATTGGAAAGTTAAGTGAAATATTTTTYTCAATTTCATCCAAACTGGGAAGAAAGGGTAAGCGATGGTGGTTGTCATCCCATATTGACTCTTCAATACTAAGCATTTCCATAATAGATTCATTGGATGTAAAAATATGTAGGATGTAATCGAAATTTTTTGATAGGGAATATAACCAAGATGGTAACAAATAAGAATTAGATGCCAGTAGATGTTGGTCATTAGGTGAAGGAGAGGTGGATTGAATGGCATCGTACTCAGACTCGGAGAGATTAAGTGGCATAGTGTCACCTAGTGTATCAAATTCTAAAGGATTAGGCACGATCCATGCATCAGATGATTCAAGGGATTGATGTTCCATAGTTGAAATCATATTAACCGTTGCGATATGTTGCGTATTTGGAGGAACAGGTGTGGGGAAAGTTCACATGAGCGAAGAATCTTTCAGTAAACCTAACCCTACACTTTCATAAGTAATCTTTGAATCCCCAAAAAATGGAATATTGTTGGTTGTTTGAGTGTGAGCATTAGGGGTGCAGTAATCTAACCGATCGATGGTCACTATTTTTCCTTGATGAGGAAACTGAACACATTGAAAAACTGAAGAGGCCACAACAGTCATAGCATAAAAGCGACTTCTTCCAAGAAATAGGTTATAATCTAGAGGAGCGTCGATTACTTCCACATCGACGAAAACAATTTTTCCCCCCAGTTGAACGGCTAATGATTGTAACAGTCCATGAGCTCTTAAACCTATTCCATCAAATGATTTTAAAATGGTAAGAGATTGATTAAGACTAGGATATTTAAGGCCTTTCCAAAAGGCTAAGGACATGACACAGGTTGTGTAACACTCGACCCCTAAGTATCCTTTCTAGGGATGGGGCATCAAAATTTTTCTTACTAAAATCATCTCAAATCATCTCTCTGATATGATTCATCCTCTTCTACTTTCCTGTAGCTTTCTAACGACTGTTACCAGGATCTAATCCGACCTATGGTTTACAAGTTATGGTTTCTCGAAGTCCTTCGAGTGTTCACAAGTTGAGGGCCACGTGGCGCCCACCTGGGTCCATCTTGTTCAAACCATTTCCAGGTTCCTACCTCCCATAGAGAAGGTCCATCCACCATCCAAACCAAGGACCTGACTTAATCCTCATCTAACACATAGGCTAGAGGAGAATTCAGTGTTCGACGTTGAATGCCCCTTTTCTTTTCTACACGCATCTCCTATGGAGTTCTGAATTCCTGAAATCTTGAAGGAGACCGGAATCCCTCCACATGGCTCTAACCTTTGGTCCCTTCAAATTACCCATGACACTGCATCCCAAACCCCCAGAGTCCTGAACTCCTGAAGGGTCTACCCTCGCATGTGGTGACGTACTAGATGCGAATGAAAATACAGGTGGGTTCTGCATACTCTCCCACCAAATGGACCAAGTGGTAAGTGCCAGGTGTGATACGCAGCAAGGAAGAGATGACATGTGGCCCCTTTAGTGGGTGATACGTGTCATGTGTTAATGGGTGTGTAGGGTCTACGAGATGTACGATTCCAGGACACACGTGGAACATCAGTGCTACATCCACATCACCCTGGATGGCGTCACTGTGCCACGTCACTCCGGATTGATAGCCTTCCAAGCTCTTCAATCTCATGGTCAAGGTGTGTCCACGTAACCCCTGGATCGATGACCTTTGTTACTTCGTAAATTCGACATTCAAGGAATACGCAGTGTGACTTGATCCTTCCCAGAGTGGTCAACGTTGGGCTGACCATGGTCTATATCTAACGGTCAGGGGAGATATTGAAGGGTCCCTAGATCTACAGTCCTCGTCACTTCACAACTACGACCTTCGGGGGTTTTGGCATTATGGCCGCTCCACTCTCCCGAAGCAGGACTTCGTTGAAGTACCGTACGCAGGTCCCTCCACTGGATGATCGAATGGTTAAGAGGGGTTCTTAACGAACTCCCCAGATCCACATCTCTCCTCTCTTCTCAACTCCAATGTTAGAAGAGTTTGATGCTATATCATCTATGTTCTCCCGTAGTGAGACTTCACCAAAGTTACCTCAGTGTGCATCCAACGGCCAAGCCAAATAACCTTAGATCTGTCGTTTGTGCTACCTTGCGATAACTGAATGGATCAAGGTTTAACGTTGGGGCAAGTCTATCTCTCCCGGATAAAGAAACTGGTAGGCGCTAGTCAACCTTGTGGGTAACCGCAACCATCTATTTCCTTCGGTCGGTTTATAAACGATAGGGTTGAAACACTTTGGAGCTCCGAACTCCCAGAGTTCTAAAGCCAGAAAGGCTTAGCTCATTTCGGGCCTATCGTAGGGTTCCCAAACCTTGGTCACATGGTAACTTTGAAAACTCTTGTGGGCTACACACAAATCTCTTAGTCATGAATTGGTTAAGGATACGGGCATGAGCCCTTGGTCACACGAATGAAATACCTGAAGGAGACGCCCTCCTCCCATAGGGTATAAACTTAGAATTCTCACGAAGGTAGATTCTAGAGGTCGACATGACTTAAACATCTCAGTGAATCCTATCCCGACTCGCTTGCAGACTTACTTCCCATAACTCTCTAACTGCTCAGTTGAGGCAAGGAGACGACCATTCAAAAGGATGAGTTCATAGAGAGATAATACATATATCTACCTTAATCATTCAATACAGAACTCATTCCTAGATAGATAAATATATATATTCAATCGTCATTTCCATTTCAATACACAAAGTATGAAGATACTTATCAAAAACCGGAAACCATGAAGCGACCACTGAAAGGGGTGAATGTTTCCACCCAACCATAGGCAAAACCACTCCTGATGGATTTACCGTTGGCCACCCTAGAGCTAGACCATTATGCTATGAGAGAGACTCTTTCTTCTTTCTCAATGACAGTCAAGGACATAGGTTAATCTCCTCCTCCCATAGGATCTTGGCAATTGGCTTTCTCTATACCAAGAAAGGATGTCTGCACGAGTACTTCCACAGTCACTCGTCAGCCTTGTTTATTATATTGTAATGAAAACCATTCCCACATCTTCTTGCACCTAAAACAAGTTTATTACCCAGTTCTTCCTTGAACCAGAGAGCTCAACTTCTCTTTTTCTCTTCTCAAGATTTCTCTTTCTACTATGTTCTCTTCGCAAATCTCCTTGCTCGCTCTCTTGCCTCTACCCACGAATTACAAACAAGGCTGGTGCTCCCCATGGAGACACACTAGGCCTAATGTATCATTTTCCCATCATTTCCCTTAGTTATAGCTTGATCTCAACCAACTTTGGTGTACTAATCCTATAGGGTGTTCTAGACACTAGTACCACTCCTGGTGCAAGTTCTATTGAAAAGTCAATATCTCTTCTTGGAGGTAGACCTAGTAACTCTTTTGGGAAAACATCTTTATACTCTCTTAATATGGGGTGATCCTATAGGCTCGGTTTGTTGTCCTCAAAATAGTTCAACACTTGTATTACATACAAAGGACACCCTTTTCTGCAATACTTCTTCACTTGAAGGGATGGTATTTGTCTCACTGAGACAAGATTTTGAATCCCTTGTAGGGTTACCTTTCTCCCTTCTTCATTTTCACATTCCAAATTTTTGTTGTAAGAGTCCAACTTGGTTTTATGGGAATCCAACCAAACCATGCCAATCAACAGGTCATAAGATCCTAAAGGGAGTATTTTTAGGGTCGCTTGGGTGGGTAATCCACTCATAATGAATTGGAATGTTGGTATGACCTATGTTACTTTTCTCTTGGTTCCAATGGCTAGTTGTACCAGCCATGATTTACATGTTTAACTTGTTGCAATTTACATTTATCAACAGTTTGAGGTGAAACATAACTCAAATTAGAACCAGGGTCAATTAAAATAGAAACTAGATGGTTGGAAATCATACCTTCCATATCCACCACTGAAGCTTGGTGGTCGGCTTGTCTATTGTCCAAGGAAGCATAAATATGTGGTATGCTCCTAGCCACATAATTGACTATGGTAGCCTCTTTGATGTTGTAGACCCTCCTATTGTTTTGTTTCTTATATGGGCAGTCCCTCAAAAAATGTTCTTCTCCACAACCCCAACATTTTAAGGGTTCTTCTTTGTGTTATCAGTCTTACCTTGGGTGCTCCAAAGGGTTTATTTCCACTCTAAGAGGGGAAATTTTGTTGGTATAAACTTTTAGCAAGAAGGCTCATCTTATAACCTTTCCAATATCTATTGAATCTTGAGGTTTTAAACCCCTTCCTCTTGAATTCCGAAATGCTTTTCTTCTTCCAGTCCTCGTGATATTTTTTCTTATTCTTGAACTTCTCATAGAAATACCTCACCTTGCAGATAGTGTCTTCTAAGGTATTTGGCTCATCAAATTCAATTATGTCCCAAGATGACTAAGGAAATCCACTAATAAATTGTTGCATCTTTACCTTTTCATCTTTGATGTAGGGGACATAACTTATCATCTCAAGGAATTTATTGATATATTCCTCTATGGTGAGTTGTCCCAACTTGAGTTCATATAATTCCTTGGTCTTCCCATCAAAGTATTTCTCTGACAAGTACTTCTTCTTGAAGTATTTCTCAAATTGTTTCCATGACAAGTCCTTATCATGGATTACTTTCACATTCCTAAGTTCTTCCCACCAAATGGAGGCCTTTCCATTCAGGTTAAAAATGGTTATTCAAACCTTTAAATTTTCAGAGTAGTCATGGAATCTGAAGTACTTCTTCAAGCCAAGTAGCTAAACTTCTGCCTCTTCCCACTTCTTAATTTCTCCATTGAAAGTGGGTGGTTTGGATTTCTTGAACTCTTCAGGGTCATGACTCTTGGAATGTTTCATCTTCTTTCCTCTCTTCTGGGAATGGGAACTAGTTTTGCTACTAGAAGATTCCTTGTAGTTGTTAGTTTCCTCACCAGAGGATTCTTCTGATGAGTGTCTCTTGGCTCCATGTTGGGCCTTATTTGAGGTTCTCCTCCTTGTTTGGCCACTTTCAGGGCCATTCTTTCGTATCTCAGGTGGACTCTGGGTTTTCTTCGTATGATGTCTGTCCACATGACTGGTTAATGGTCCATGATGCAGCTTCCTTTGTATATCTGATAAGCTCTGGAGTAGAACTACATTGATTTCAATTTTCTTTTCCTGTTCTTTTATTATCCTTTCATTGTCATCCTTACAACTCTGTAATTCTGCCATGAGGCTCATTACAGTTTCAGCCAAGTCTGGAAGGGTTTCCACCGCCCTCCTTTCATCTGTTTCTTCCTCTTTATTGTGGGATATCTCCCCTAATTCATGGTGTCTAACCATCCTTTATGTTGTAGTTTTCATGCGGTCCACTAACTGTTTAAGTGTTGATAAAACATTCTCTCTTAGTTAATGATCTATTAGTTTTATGTACAACACATAGTTCAAATCTTTCAAAACATATACAACAACAAAATTTCCATCCCTTCCTTCAATAAAGGTTTAGTTAAGCCTCTTAAGAATGGGTAATATAGGATGTCACCCTAAAAGTTCTCTAAATAATAATTTTAAGCGACTCATTCATGAGCCCAAGCGGACCAAGTGTTGTAACCATGCTCTAATACCAATTTGTAATACACCCGACCCCGAAGTATCCTTTCTAGGAATGGGGCATCAAACTTTTTCTTACTCAAATCATCTTGAATCATCTCTATGAGATGATTCATCCTCTTCTACTCGCCTGTAGCTTTCTAACGATTGTTACTAGGCTCTAATTTGACCTCTAGTATATATATATTCAATCATCATTTCCATTTCAATACACAAAGTATGAAGATACTTATCAGAAACTGGAAATCATGAAGCAATTGTTGAAAGGGATGCATATTTCCACCCAACCATAGGTACAAACACTCCTGATGGATTTACCATCGGCCACCCCCGAGCTAGACCATGATGCTCTGAGAGAGACTCTTTCTTCTTGCTCAATGACAGTCAAGGATGGAGGTTACTCTCCTCCTCCCACGGGATCTTGGCAACCGATTTTCTCTATACCAAGCAAGGAGGTCTGCATGAGTACTTCCACAGTCACTCGTCAACCTCATTTATCAAATTGTAACAAAAACCCTGCCCACAGCTTCTTGCACCCAGAACGAGCTTATTACCCAGTTTTTCCTCGAACCAAAGAGTTGTAACCACTCTTTTTCTCTTCTTGAGATTGCTCTTTCGACTCTGCTCTCTTCGTAGATCTGCTTACTTTCTCTCCTGCCTATGCCCATGAATTACCTCTTTCTTTCCTTCCTTAGAAAGGTTATGTGGGTCTGAATCCCTAGCTCGTGGTCAGGTTTGGAAGTCTTGCATATGGGTACTCTGCCCCATCTCCTCGTTAAGTCTTGAGGAGGACTCTTACAACTACCACTCTAACCGGTAATTCAGAAAATTGTTTTGGGTCTGAGCCATTAATTCCAGTAAGGTACTCATTTGGTGGGGGGGTTTATCTCAACTATTTTTGGTTCCCCTCACCATCTCTCTCATATAATCCATGGTCTATCTTGGCAAACCCCCCTTTCAGAAGCTATGCAACACTTATCTATTTTCTATTAATAACAAAAAATACATACATTGACCCTTTATACAAAGGCTCATCAAATCAAACATTCACACATATCTAGTCTTCCATAGTCTCTTGTCTAGTTATAGTTATATTTACAAACTGGTGGAAACAGGGGTATTATAGGTTGATGCTTCCTCATCCAATATAGTGTGATGAATATGTTGATTGTGAACAACAACATTAATTTGAAACACAAGTTGGTGAGAGAGTATCGATTTATAATTGTCCAGGTTAAACGTGATATTATTGGATGACTCGGGATTTATATCTCCGATGGCTGCCAAGAGAGTACTACATTGGCTAGGGTAGTGTTGTAGAACTTCGAGACCCGACATCGCACAAGGTTCTTGGGCCAAATCTTCAACAATGTTGTAGTTCTGGGCAGCACGAGAATTAGAATTAAAGGTCAACTTTGTGATAGTACTCTTGGGTGGATGTAAGATAGAGTCAAAATTAGGTTTCTCAATCTGGAAAGGTCCAGATGGAGGTGCAACTGAAGTGGAAGGTGGATCAGTCACAGTTCCATTAGTTATGCTTTATTTACCGGGTTTTCCTAGGGGTGTATCATATGTCGTAGTTCTAGTGGTCAAATATACACCATTAAACATATAAATATGTGCACTTGAGGAAGCATCCTCATTAGGAGGATGCCCTGGGTTGCAGTTATGCTTTCTTTACCGAGTTTTCCTGGGGGTGTGTCATATGTTGTAGTTATAGTGGTCAAATATACACCATTAAACACATAAATATGTGCACTTGAGGAACCATCCTCATTAGGAGGATGCCCTGGGTTGCCTCCTTGCGGAGGTGCAAGATTTTGTGCAACCAATGACTGCGACTGTGGAAAAGGATGTGTCAAAACATAAGGTTGATAATTTCCTTTAAATAATTTAGATACTTCTTCCCGGTGGGGACAGTCTCGTGTGTAATGATCTTCAGCACAGATGAGATAGGGAAATTTTAGTTTGTGTTGTGGTTGCTTTTTAGCAGTAGGTGGTTGCACTTATGTTTTTGTATTTTCTATTTGATTACTATTTTTCTTGGATTTATTCTTAATTTTCTTTTCCCCCCCAAATTGTGATGGTGAATTCGATTGAACTGCATTTACTTCAGAAACTTTAGTAGGGGTGGAATTTGAGGAGATAGGAGTCTACATTGCAGTCGAGGAAGTTACTGAATTATTGGTTGTCCCAGTCGATTGTGATACAAGATGGGTTTTGATGGAACCGATAACACCATCTAAATGAGTGGTGGAGGATGGTTTCGATAGACCGGTTGATGTACAAGGAGTGTTTAGGATCAATTCATACTAAGTACCGGATTGGGAATAAACCAGATTCAATTATTGGGCACAAGCAATGGATTCATCTTCTATAACTACACCACCCATTGCTACATCGCGAGAAATAGAAGGTAACATGGATTTTGTCAACCATTCAACCAACAACTGGTTAGGAATGGTGGCTTTGATCAATCGTTGTCATCATCTCCACTCATGTATATGATTTGAAATATGTACGGAGTTAGTATGACAAAGGGAGGTGAAAATTTTCGTGTTGGTTTCATATCTTATCGACAATTTTGAGCTCAATATAGATCCTGAAAAGATGGAGGCCATCATGAAATGGCCAGTTCCTACAAATGTCACTAAAGTTAGGAGTTTTATTGGGGTAGCACAATACTTATAGAAGTTCATAGATTCATTTTCAATGGTATCTACACCACTCCATGCCAGAACATACAGTGGTAAGAGTTTCCAATGGGGGAATAATCAAGAGAAGGCCTTTGATGAGATGAAAAGAAAGATGAGTCAAGCACTAATGATCGCACTACCAAACTTCCAGAAGCCCTTAAAAATGGAGACAAATGCAAGTGGGTATTCCATGGGAGTGGTACTGATGCAGGGAGGAAGGGCCATATGCTATCATTCTGAAGTATTTCATGGGGTGGTTCTCAAATACCCTACCTATGACAAGGAGCTATACGCCTTGGTACAAGATGTCAAAAAGTGGAAGAACTATACGATGGGAAAGGAGACCATCATCCACACCAATCACCAGCCACTACAGTATCTGTAAGCCCAAAGTAAGCTACAACAAGCCATGCATTACAAGTGGATGCAACTTTTACAAAAAATTCATTTGGTCATAAAGTATAAGAAGGGTAACATAAATAAGTTGGTAAATGTGCTATCACAACGAACTACATCCAAGATTAAAGCTTTGGGAACTCTGATGCAAATGGATCCTTTTACCCATGATGCATATAAAGAGGCATACACAGAAGATGAGGACTTCAAGGAGGTGTTTCAGTGGCTACAGGGCCAGATTCATATAGAAGAAGGTGATGACAATGTTGACTATCATTTCTAGAATGGTTTACTGTACAATCTCGATAAGATCTATGTTCCTAAACGTGAATGCTTGTAACATACCTACTATAAACCCCAGTTTGATTATGCTTAATGTATATATAACATGTGGGTACGAAAAAAGCGATGTAATATGTGAATTGCATTTTTATGTTTTAAATAATAAAATGTGATGCCAACTACTAACAAGAGATGGGGGTTGAATTAATCCAAAAGAGAGGGGAGGTTCTAAGAGAATGGCTAAGAGGGGTCTAAGGGGGAATTACCCATGTATATTAATTCCACCCATTTTCCT
>JASDQU010243446.1:259864-278613 GCA_032191745.1 Picea mariana | reverse complement strand
GGAATGACAATCTGTGAGTAGTGGGCGTAAGAAGGCTCCTGGAGAGAATCCTTCCAGTTGCACTGTGCAGTTTTCCTATAACCTTAGCCTAGTCTAATATTCCCTTGCTCTGGGTGGAGCTTAGTCCCAGCTTGGGGGTGACCCACTGCTGAGCATGATGAGCAGCGTGGTCTATGACTGGGAGGTTTGTGGAAGGTTTGCACGTAGTTGGTGGTGTTACTCCAGTTGAAAATATAAGTATTATTAATGTGCTTAATTTTTATGTTATGCATGTCTGTGATGCTCGAATGTTGTGATGTATTCCATTGCATATATGAAATATTGTCTATTACATTTGAATCTGTATGGTAGTAGTAACTTTGTGTTATGTGTTTTATTTCGATTAAAATGCATGTTAGATATATCTATGTATGTATGTTTTTCCGCGTGGTAGCATTGCTCGACCTGTTGGTGGTCAGGGATGTTACAATTGGTATGAGAGGCAAGGTTTCAATGCTGAGCCTAGATGGGCCGGATAAGTGGTCTTTGGACCCAAGTTTTCGAGTGGAAATTGTGTTTTGAGGAATTATATTTGAACCTTAGAATGTTCCTGAGTTCCAAGGGGTTACTTGGCCATGTTACAAGGCTCAAGAGGTGTAGCGGTATCATAAAACCACAAAAGTCATGGTATTTGGCCAGAGAGAGAGAGATCTCAACACTCGAGGTGTTGGAGCCATAGGATCTGTTCGGAAGGAAGGGGAATTCTTTATGACCGTTATATCTTGAGAAGTTGCGCATGGCTTAGCCGTGAGAACCCTTCTGAATTCACAAAATAGAAATATTGGAAGTGAAGAGAAGTGAACACCTCTTAAGCAAGGAATCACGAAGTGGATCTCAACCGTTGGTTGCGGGAGAGATAAGGACCATCGATTATCATGGGAGATTCTGGAACTGCGACAATCGGGAGAAGGGGAATGTGTTGATGCACAAACTTACGAAGCCCAAAGTTTTGAAGTGAAAGGGTAGATGTGGTGGGGCCGGATGACATTGCCTATGGTGACGTGGACCTTCCTAGGCATACCATTTTACATCACCTTAGTTGGTGACCACTGTACTATGTGGGCCCGGAGGATAGAGAAGCGAGAAGTTCAAAAGTCACGATATTGGAAGGGAAGAAAGCGTTAAAGCTTCCAGAACCCGAAGTCTCGAAGCTTCGAAGTCCTGAAGCTTCGATGAAATAAATTCCACAACGAGTGTGAGTCATTGGATGCTAGGTAGACATCGACCATTGATCCACCCTACTTCGTGAGTTTGTTAATTTGGAACTTCGAGAGTCTGTTGTGATGTATTATGAATGCTTTGAAACTCGAATTCATGATTAAGCGCCTATCGATATAGCGCTTGGTCATAGCCCGTGGTTGCATGGGTTGGGGCTAAGAGAAAAGGGCTAAGGCCTGAAATTGTTACAGAGCCAAGCATAGATAGGAAAATTCATGAAATATGTGTTGGTTATAGAGCCTGATTATCTTCCTGATTCAGAGATCTTTTACTTTCAGCCGTGTTTATACCCCATGAATTATTTACACCCTATAAGTATGTACACCCTTTCCACGTGGGGGAGTGTAGAGTGGGGGTATCCCCCCAACTAGGGGGTCTGGAGGAAAGTGGGGGTTTGGGGGCGAAGCCCCCGAAAGAAAAATTGCCTTGTAAATGTATATTGTAATTTCATTGTAAATCTAGACCATTCATTATAAGGTCGCAGATCTAACGATAGAGATTATGTTAGGGTTTTTTTCCCTAGAAGGAAACCCTATTTTACGAGGGAAATGTATTGTGGCTATGGTTGATGGCGAATATTGTATTCTAAGATAGGAGACTGTGAGATAAAGAAGAGGAAGTTACAACGAGTTTGTTGTAGGTTGTATCCCTTCATATGATGGATAGTAATAAAGGAAGGACCTGGCAATTTCTCTGGTGGGCGTAGCCCACACTAGGTAAACCACGTAAATCTGTGTCTCTATTGTATTTTGTATCTTCTATGTTTTGTTTCCACATTTGTTTTATTTTATTGCTGCACGGTCCTATTTTTCTAACAATATGAACGTTTCTTAAAACATATTCAGTTTATAAATTCTATGGGATTTGTTAAGGAATGATGGCCTGAAAAATTGTGGTTGACTTCACATTGTGTTTGCAGAGTTCAACAAGTATCAAGACTGAAGCGAATTGACACTGAGTGTAGAGGAATGGAGGAGACACATAATGCTTCCAGTTTAGAGAATGAAGCTAAAGGGATGGATTTCCATTTGGGAGTAGAAGGATCGAACTCCAATGGGCATGGAGAAGAGATAGATAAGGAAGGGCGTATGATGAAAATCATTGAAATATTTAAAAAAGATGCCCAAACTCACCAAGAAGATAACATAAATCTCATGAAAGCTAAGGAAAAATAGGGAGAATTCAACTTAATGTTGATGAAGAGTTTGGAGAGAATAGAAAAGAAGTTGGATAAGGAGACTGACTCAAGCAAAACAGGGAGTCGCAAGACTTCTAAGAATAAAATAAGATCAAGAAGCATTAGCAGGCATCATCGCCACTCCCCGAAGAAGTCCAATAAGGAGGCACACAATAGTTCAATCCCATCTCCTACTAGAAAGAATAGGAGATCTAGAGTGGATGAGCTGAAGGGATAAATGAACAAGATTAAACCTCCCATGTTTGATGGAGAACATAAGAAGGAGGAAGATTATAAAACATGGTTTCTTGGCATGAGGAAATATTTCCAACTGCAGAATTATTCTTCTCATGCAGAAGGAATAATTGCAATGTATCAATTGAAGGGAAAGGCATCCATGTGGTGGGATCAACTTGTGCAAGTGAAACACATTAGAGAGAAAGATGTTACTTGGAAATAATTCAAGAAGTATTTTGAAAAGAAATACTTGAATAAAATATAATATGACATAAATATGAAAGAGTTATTTGAACTCAAGCTGGGCAGCATGACCATTGATGAATGCGAATGAAGGTTTTTGGAATTGTTGAAGTATGTTCCATTCATCAAAGATGAGACTGTCAAGATTCAAAGGTATCTGAGTGGACTACCACCTTCCATCAGTGACAAGATCCAGTATGATGAACCTAAGACTATAAGGAGAGAAAAATGATTGTATGAGCAACAAAGATAAAATTCCACTTTTCGGAAGGCTTGGGATGACCAGAAGAAGTTCAAGAAAGAGCAAAGGAAGAAGGGAAACAAACCTCCCTTTTTTAGAAACAATCTTCAAGGACAACCATCATTTAGGGAGCCGAGAATGATTGACGTAAGGGGAAAAAGGCCAGGGAAGATACCCATTCAGTGTTGGGGTTGTTAGGGAAACCACAAGTACAGAGACTGTCCCCACAAAAATGGGAAAGTGAGAGTTGTCCATAATTTTCAGCAAGATGAAACAATGGAGGACATGGGTAATAGAGTACCTAGGATCTACACAGCCCTGGAAAACAAAGAAATATAATATCAATCGCACATGATCAAAGTTGAAGGTATGATCAATAACCATGCCTTTACTATTTTAATTGATTTAGGGGCTAGTCATAGTTATATAGATCCTAGAGTGGTGCAAAGTTTGCAATTGCCAAGAAGCAAGCATGAGAAATCTTGGATGGTGTAGATTGATACAAGAGCCAATAGGAAAGTTGTTGAGTTGGTTAAATCATGTCCAGTGGACATGAATGGAAAAAGTACTAAGCCATACCTTAATATCTTGCCTTTAGGTTCTTATGATTTCCTAATTGATATGGATTGGTTGGACCAGCAACACATCATCTTAGATTGTTGTAACAAGGCATTCACTTGCCTAGATGAAGAAGGAAACCCAAGGAAAGTGCAAGGAATTCCAAGGGCAGTCATTGTTAGAGAAATCTCAACAATGCAGCTGAAGAAGTGTTGCAGGAAAGGTTGTAAAGTATTTGCAGCCCATGTGGAGGAAACACCTAAGGATAAGGTGCCAAATATTGAAGATCATGTAGTACTAAAAGAGTTTGAATATGTATTACAGGCGGTACCCGAACTACCCTCGAAGAGAGATATTGACTTCTCTGTAAAATTGATGCCTGGAGCAAATCCAGTGTTGAAATATCCATACAGAATGAGTACGCCAGAGCTGAAAGAACTACAGTTGCATCCTGAAGAGCTACTGAAGAAGGGGTATATATGCCCAAGTGTGTCACCTTGGGGATCCCCGGTTCTCTTCGTGAAGAAGAAGGATGGGACATTGAGATTGTGCATCGATTTTAGACAGTTAAACAAAGTGATTGTTAAGAATAAGTATCCTTTGTCGCGAATTGATGATATCTTTGACCAGTTGAAGGATGCTAAGATATTTTCGAAAATAGATCTTAGATCAGGATATCACCAGGTAAGAATAAAGGATGAAGACATCGACAAGAATTCCTTTAGAATAAGGTATGGTCGCTATGAATTCACAGTGGTGCCATTTGGGTTGTCGAATGCACCCATTGTTTTTATGTGCCTAATGAATGGTGTATTCAGGGACTATCTGGACATGTTTGTCATACTATTTTTGGATGAAATCGTGATGTATTCCAAGTCAGAGGAAGAGCATGAACACCATCTGATGATGGTGTTGCGGGTGTTAAGAGAGCACCAACTTTATGCCAAATTGAGAAAGTGCTCATTTTATCAAAAGAAGATCCATTACTTGGGGCATATCATTTTAAAGGATGGGATAGTTGTGGATCCTGAGAAGATAGAATCCATTAGAGAATGGTCAATGCATAAGAATGTGACAGAAGTTAGATCCTTTATGGGTCTAGCTGTCTATTACAAAAGTTTCATTGCAGGATTCTCAAGGATAGCTCACCCCATCACTTCCTTGCAAAGGAAGGAGAAGAAGTTTCAGTGGACGAAAGATTGTGAGAAAAGCTTCGAGAAATTGAAGCAGTTGTTAACCAGTGCTCAAATCCTGAGGATTGCATATTCGAATGAAGATTTCGTAGTTTGCACAGATGCATGCAAAGAAGGACTAGGAGGAGTCCTCAGCCAGAATGTGTTTGTCATATGTTATGAATCCATAAAATTGAAAGAGAATGAAAATAACTATGCCACTCATGATTTGGATTTGGCAACCATAGTGCACACTCTGAAGAAATGGAGGAACTACCTCATGGGGAGGAGATTTGAACTGAGGACAGACCATAATGGTCTGAAGTATTTGTTTAATAAGACAACCTTAAATGCTAGGAAGAGTAGATGGTTGGAATTCCTTTGTGAATATGACTTTGGTATCAGGAATATCAAAGGAAAGGAGAACAAAGTGGTTGATGCACTCAGCAAGAGAGTACATGAACTAAATGATACAACCATTAGCATGTATCAAACTGATATTAAAGGAAAAATTTTGGAAGCTACAAATGCAGATTTGTAGTACAAGGAATTGGTAGCAAAGCTACAAAAAGGAAATATGCTACGGAAAGTGGAAGATTATAAATTGGAAGTGGATGGAACACTCGTGTACAAAAATAGAATTTATGTACCTAATTCTCAGAAATTGAGAATTATGATTTTGAAGGAAATGCATAATGTGCCTTATGTTGGGCACCCTGGATATCAAAAAACAGTGGGAGTAGTCAAAAGCCATTACTTTTGGCCAGGTATGAAGAAAGAAATTGCAGATTAAATCGCTAGATGTATGAAGTGCGAGGAGGTTAAAGCTGAGCATAGGCACTCAGCAGGGTTGTTGCAACCTTTACCCTTTCCCGTGTGGAAGTGGGAGGTAGTGACAATGGATTTCATCACAGGATTGCCTAGAATCGGAAAGCATCATGATTCAATCATGGTGGTGGTGGGAAAGATTACAAAATTTGCTCATTTCATTCCATTAAATACTACTCACAACAACTAATGTTGTTGATATTTTTATGAGGAAAATAACACGATTGCACGGTGTTGCCAAGACAATTGTGTCTGACAGGGACCCAAAATTTACCTCAAAGTTTTGGAAGCGGTTATTCAAGGAGTTCGGAACGAATCTAAACTTCAGAACTTCTTATCATCCTGAGTCTGATGGGAAGAGAGAGAGGGTGAACCAAGTGATAGAAGATATTCTAAGGATGTATGTGATGGAAAAACCATCTAAATGGGAAGACTACCCACACTTGGTAGAATTCACCTACAACAATGGGTATCAAGCATCGTTGAAGATGAGCCCATTTGAGGAACTTTATGGAAGAAAGTGAAATACTCCAGTAAGCTGGGATAATCCTGCTGATAGAGAAGTAGTTGGGCCATAGTTTCTCAAGGAAATGGAAGAGGAAATGTTGAAGATTAAGTAGAATTTGAAAGCTGCCCAAGACAGGCAGAAGAGTTATGCCAGTAAAAACATAACCCATTAAGAGTTTAAAGTGGGTGATCATGTTTTATTGAAAGTAAAAGCCAACAGAAGTTCCCTGAGGCTGGGAAATTGTTCAAAGTTGGTAGCCCGATTTTTTGGACCGTTTGAAATCCTAGAAAGGATTGGACCAATTGCATATATGCTTGCATTTCCTACATCCATGACTGTACATAATGTGTTTCATATTTCATTTATTAAGAAATATATACCTGATGTTAATCATGTAATTGATTGGAATGTGATTTAGGTGGAGCAAGAAGGCGTCTTGCAAGTGCATCTTGTGTGCATATTGGACCGGAAGAGAAAACAACTCTAGAATCGAGCCATTGGGCTTGTAAAGGCCCAGTGGACCTGGTACAGTCTCGAGGATGCAACATGGAAACATGAAGATGCTATGCGGGCAAAGTACCCACATCGTTTTGAAGATTTTGGAAATTTTTCTGATGTTGTGTAAAGAGTTGCAGTGAGGACAATGCAAATATAAGGGGAGAGTATTGTAATACCCCAAGGCCGATCCCCTGCTAGATTGTTATTTTATTTATAGGCTGGTGAACCGAGTGGTTATAAGATGAGATAATTATGTTTTTATTACGCTGGTGAGCTAGATGCCAAGGCCAATGAGCCTGACTTTGTATATGTAAATATGCAGATCATTAATAAAATATAAACATCGTTGCATGCAAACCGACCACGAAGAAAGAGTGATGTGGGACTAAGCTTCCAAAAGGCGGGTAAGGGAAAGGGGGGCTTAAATGTTGGAAAGAGGGGCTAATATTAGGGGCTTAATTCCTTGAGAATAATAATTTATTATTATTCCAATGATATGTGAAAGACATTTTTTTATCCTAAGTCTTGGGAGGGGCATTGTGTGCAAAAGGGAATGCATGCAACTCTAGGAAGACAAGTTTCGACCTAGGTGCATGCAGTTAAAATCTGAAGCGTCAATTGTGTTGGGGGTTCGTTGGTCATTCTTCCCCATCCTCCATCTGAAACCATCATACCTCTGTGGTCGACTTCTTCCCCTCACGCACCTTTGGAATCAGTAATCTGTGAGTCCAACTATGCTGGAGTTCACTTTCCATTCCTGATTCCTATGAATTTTGTCTGGCCTCTGTGTTTTGACCTCGAAATACCCACACATACCTGAGAAATCACCCAATGGGAGGGAAAACTGACATGTGTCATCCTTGAACCCAACATATCCACTCTTGTAGAGCTGAGTTCGTACCTAGACTATTTGGGTCATTGCCTTCTTTCTTCTTGAGTTGTTTTGACCAGTTACCCTTGCAGTCACCATAACTTGCTGGAATTGAGTCGAAAGTGAATGAAAAAGTAGGTTGTCAGGCCCGTGGTAGAAGAGGCAGGTTGTCAGTCTTGTGAGTAGCTCTCTCCAGGTGAGAGATTTTGTTGGGAAGTGGTTTTCTCCCAAAGAGAGTCCAACACTAGCTACGAAGCTTTGAGAATTCCTTATCCGGCTTGTTGCCAAGACCTTAAGAGGGAGGTGAAGCAACTAATGGACTATGTGACAGTTAAGGTGTATACTCCCGGGTGGAACATGCATGTGGCGAATGAGATTCCATGAGTAGTGGGCGTAAGAAGGATCCTGGAGAGAATCCTTCTGGTTGCACTGTGCAGTTTTCCTGTAACCTCAACCTAGTCTAGGCTTCCCTTGCCCTGGGTGGAGCTTAGTCCTAGCTCGGGGGTGACCCACTACTGAGCATGATGAGAAGCGTGGTCTATGGCTGACAGGTTCGTGGAAGGTCTGCACGTAGTTGGTGGTGTTACTCCAGTTGAAAAGATAAGTATTATTAATGTGATTAATTTTTATGTTATGCATGTATGTGATACTCAAATGTTATCATGTATTCCGTTGTGTATATGAATTACTGTCTATTATATTTGAATATGTATGGTAGAAGTAACTTTTTTTTATGTGTTTTATTTCGATTAAAATGCATGTTAGATATATCTATGTATGTATTTATTTCCACGTGGTATCATTTCTCGACCTGTTAGTGGCCGGGGATGTTACAAGTAAGAACATAAGTTTAATCATATTGTTTGAGGTGATATTGATGGGTGCAGACATGCTATATTTCATCATGTTGTTCCTGGTATGGGATTCCCAAAATAATATCCACATAATCCAATGGAGACACATCACAAAGAACAAAATCACAGAAAGGTCCAATGGAAAAGGTGATGGCACAACGTTGTGTGACCATGAGATGAGGTCTGTCCTTATAAAACCACCCTAATTGATAAGGATATGGATGAGGGTTGACAGGTAGGTTTAATCGGTTCACCAAATCTTGAGATACCAAATTCTTCTAGCTTCCATTATCAATAATGAGCATAGAAAGAGACTTCTTTATTTGGAAATTATGGGTGAAGAGAGGGGTATTCGAGGTAGAATTATAATCAGTAGCCATCAAAATCAAAGAGGGGTTTTCAGCCATGGGATTGTTTAAAGAGATTGGATCAGAAGGAGGGGGTACTGAGGATGAGGAATGAGGAGTATCGACAAAAATAGTTTTGGAAGTAGACGGATTCTGTAGGACATGACAATGGAAAGTGTTATGGAAAGAAGACTTATGAAATGTGCACCATTTAGTGGCATTATGGGAAGAGGGATACTTTGGAGAGGAGGGTACGGAGGAGGAGTTAGGATGAGACTGAGGGGATTTCAAGTGAGGGGATATCTTATGCTCAATTGCGAGAGTGTAGGAAAAATCCTTATCCAAAAAGCTACTGTAAAAATGATCCACCTCCCCACGTAAAAAAATCAATAAACTAGAATTAAACTATACTATGAGTACCTCTTCGGATTCATGAATATGAAGATGGATGTAGAGCCTCATGAATATTTCAATATATTGTTGCATGGACTGGCCTGAGAATTGGTGGAGCTGCAACCAGTGAGCCAAAATATTCTAATGATATTCAGGAGGATAGAATGTGTTATGAAGCACTTGACCGAGAGCTTCCCAAGTTCCAATAGGAGGAGTAGAAGATGAGATAGATTCCTGCAAATACACAATGAGATGGGTCCCAATGGGTAGAGTATCCCACCAGTCCTCAGAAATGCCTTATATTTGTAAGCTAACAATCTGAAGCTTCTCCTCACTAGAGATGTCATGACGAGTAATGAACTATGTAGAGATACTTCGAATCCAGGAATCCACAATGTCCCCATTGATCTTCCCAAAGAAATTAGGAATTTGGAAGCACGCATCCATTTTTAAAGGAGCTAGAGTTTGGCGCTATAATCTAATAATCCCATGAAGAGCCAAAGCCAAATATTGGATAGGGGAAGATTTGTCAGAAGAGGCATCATCCTATGAAGTGTCCCTTCTTGGAGGCATTTTATTCATAAAATAACGCTGCTCCTATCCATATCTGAAATATAGGCCACTGATCTATAGAGAGGAGGGGAAAAACCCTAGCACACCCATGGATTGAAAATTGAGCATAGAGGAGGAGGCGGTTTCCCTAGCACACCTATGAAAAATTTGAGAGAAATGAGAGGAGGAGGGGGTTTCCCTAGCACACCTTGGGAAATATTCCTGAGTTGATAGGAAGAGGGGGTTTCCCTAGTGCACCTCTTAGGAGAGAGAGAGAAGGGTGAAAACAAACCCTAGTGCATCCTTTACCTCCAAAAAAAATGCCAACCCTAGCGCATCCGAGGAAGGGATATGGGTTTTCTTGGATCTACCACTGAAATATATGACTAGTGGAGCAGAAGCACCTTGGACCGGTTCTCTAATACCATTTGATATGGAATACTATAGAGAAAGACAAAGAACATTCGCAGAGAAATAAAAAAACAACACAGGATATGAGTAATCAAAATGAACCATGTGTCTTATTTAGTAGAATATGAATCCTTTATATAGGATAGGATAAACATACAATGGTTCTGATCAAAAGTGGACCAAATCTATCTAACCAACAACTATAAAAGTTCTGAAACCCTAAAAACTATCTTCGTTGACCAGTTCCTGGTCCTTGGGACTTGTGCCCAACCTCCCAGGTAGAGATTCCCTCCATCTGGCCTTTGTGGAGAAGTGCATTATATGTGGAAGTAGGTAACCTTTATGGTAGAGCCACGATGGTCTACCTTGAGATTTATTCTCTCCTCCTTAGGGAGTGCACCTTCCAACTTTCCCAATTGGAGATAGAGACAATATGTGATCTAGGAGGATCTAAGGAATGCTCATAGAGGTCTAGGAAGATCTGGAACACTCATAAAGGTCTAGGAGGATCCTTAAAATATCAAAATTAAAATATACCAAATGCTCTCAAAAACATCATCAATGCATAGAGCTCGACGATAGCTTTCCAACGACATAAAAATCGTCTCAAATGAAGTTCATATGCAAAATATATGGTCGGTCAAAGTTCAAGTCAACTAGGTCAAAAGTCAAAGTTAAAGGGGTCAATGTGACACGTGTAACCATTGCAAGGGTGACATGTGGCACGAACATACATGTTTTATAGTCATGATGTGGACACACCCCAACGTGCCAAGTGGCATAACTGTACATTGACTGGGTAGGTGTGTTGGCATCCGTACATATAGGTGGACTGATCATTTGTTGACATGTGGCATCGATAGACCAATGAGAGGTGATCATGTGGCCACCTCCTATTGGCTAATTATGGTTTATGTGTGTTATAATTATATGGGAGTCTGGAGGATTGAACCCGTGACCTCCCAAAGCCTTACACAAACCTCTGTTACCATTGCACCCACACAATAGTTCTAAGCAATACATGGCACAACATCTATTTAACATTGGTCAAAGGTTCAAATGATGGTAAAAGGGTCGAAATACTAAGCCCTTGACCCTGGTTATATCTAATAAAATGTGTGACAATGACCTATATTTGCACAAGGAGTTAACAATGGTCTAGGCCATATACCATATATATTATATGGTTACAAACCATATAAAAAAACAATGAAAAGACCAGAGGTCGGTGGGGCTCAAACCCCTGGCCTACCAAATATATCGCCAACTCCTTAACCAATATGTCAATGTAACCCATTATGGGATTCCCCAACTAATTAATAACATTTTTTTCTATATTTTTGGATGGGGAGTTAAGGGCTCACGGCCTATATAATGGGAATGAATTCCCATGTTTTCACACAGACTGAGGGCGCAGATCTCGAGATGACACAAATTTCAATGCGTGCATGGATCCTGAGGTACAAACACATATATTTGTGTGCAGGAAGAGGATCCAACTATGGTGTTGTCTTGATATGCATGCCATGAGGTATAATGACTGCACCTAGGCAACTTTATACTCATTTTTCTTTTCTTCTCATGAGGATTATGAATTTGAGAATATGCTTTATGATAATAGGTCATTTGTCAAAGTGTTAGTCCAAATTGCCATTAATGAGAACTATAGTACATTATTTGGTGTGTAAAGAGGGTGAAATTGAGCCAATTCGAAATTTGGTCGAATTATACTCAAATTTATAAGAATGTATCCAGGAATAGAATGATGAACTTATTTTCTTGGTTCGAGTAGCAGAATTAAGAAGAGTCCATTAAATTGGATTTTTGTAAGTCCATGTTGTAATATAATTTGGCATTTTGAGATGATAAAGAATAATATTACTATCTAAAAGGGACTTGAATATGAAGAAATATATATCATCAATATATGTAATTTGAGTTATTTATTTTATGTTGTGTCAAATCATAAATCTGCAAAATTAATCATCATTTTATGAGTTTTTGGATAAGGAGAACAACATCATTTTTCTACAAATCACCTCAATATGATCAAAAATTTATTTTGAATAAAGTTAGATGCTATATTTATATTGTAAAGGAATAAGTGGTATCTAAGAATTTTTGTATCAAGTGGTATCAGAGAGAGTTTTGACGTGAATTTGCAAGATGTTGATCCAAGACTTAAGTTGGTGAAGATTTTGGAAGACTCTTACCAAGAGGAAAAAATGAGTAAAGCTCTCATGAAATTGAGGTTGTAGAAGAATATTAATCGAAAATTCCAGAAGGATAATTATGAGTTAAGGATGCAACTTTAAACTCTTGAGGAAGAGAAGAAAAAGATCCAAGGTTGACTGATATGTCTTGAGGAATTCCATAGAGATTTTTTTCATGAGTTGGAAAGGAAGTTGCGGATCAGGAATCAAGTATTGGCACCATCAGTTTCAATCTGTGAACATTGGCAGGTTGAGAATGTAAAGTCTCCAATGAAAAAGGGACCATCTCTTTCAAAAGGCATGATCGAGAAGGATGAATCCTCATATTATTCTTTTTCCCGTCAAGATGGAGAATGCTCGAGGATGATTAAAGAAAAGAGAACTTCATATGAAGAGGCCCTTCATAAGAAATTAGGCTTACCTTCCAATCTAGATAAAGGTAACATGTGTAAGACATGTCCAGAGAAATATGCAAAATCTAAAGAGGCAATGAAGATGCTTCCCACTGGTAATATACTTATGTATCCATGTGCTCCCTGTGGAACTAGTAACAATGATATGGAGAAGTGTCAAAGAATATAGCCTATGTAAGAAAATATCTCCAAGAAGAAGGATAAAGGTAAAGAACATTTCTCAAAGAAAAGGATAAGGGGGAATGACAGAAAGGGATCATGGTTCCAAGATGGGAACAAGATACTCTTCTCTTATTGTGGTAAGAGTGAACATAAGATCAAGAAGTGATAGACACTTTACCCACACTTATGTCTGAAGTAGAACCAAATATATGTAAAGGAACTTGCAAGAAGACAAGAAATAACCCCAGATGAAGTTAATTGTCTTACTAAAAGATTTGAGAAAGAATACTTCCTAATGGACGATCTTAATAAAGTGGAATATGAAGACATCAAGGAATGGTTCATGGACAATGGCTCATCTCACCACATGATTAGGATGAGATCATTATTTCTGACTTTCTTAGAGTTCGACACAGATTTCTATGTACAATCTAGAACTAACACCAGAAAAGGAAAAAGCAATAAGGGGGTATGGATATGTAAGATTCCATCTCAAGTCGGGAGGATTTTTGGGAATAGAACATATGTTTTATGTTCTAGATTTGAAATTAAACCTACTCTCAGTCACAAATTTTGAAGATGAATGCTATGAAATCACATTCTAGAATGGTCAACTACTTGTGTATTCAAGGGAAGCTTCTCTAGACACAAAAATAGTGCTTGGTGTTTGCAAGGAGATGTTATATAGGTTATTGGGAAGACCTATAGTTTTGTCTAATGGTTTCTTGGATTCTATATTAGTTTCTATATCAGATTCAATATGAGATTCAACATTAGCGTCAAAGGAAATTTTAGAGATAGGAAGCCATGACACTCCTTTCAGTACTAAAGGGAGGATGAGACCATGAATAAACCATCCATTAGAAAATATTTCATTGTAAATATGTATATTTATAAATGTAAGATGATATGTGTATGTAGATATCTCCTAAAGTATATTTAGAAGGCTTGTAATCCATTCATTGTGTATTATAAGAGTGAGAGGAATTATGTAAAATTTCTATATTGCCACCTTATATGTTGAAAAGAGTGAGAGGAATTATGTATGAGAGTTTCTATACTTCAACCTTATATGTTGTTGGCAGTGAGAGGAATCTTGTAAAAAATATTTATATATAGACACCTTACATATTGTTTGAAGTGAGAGGAATATTGTAAAGGGTTTCTATGAAGCCGCTTCATTCTAGAGTGAGAGGGATATTTATAAATATTTTTAAGCCTTTTGAAGATAGTATAGGAAATTGTGTTGTCTTGTTATCAACTAAAGGACTACATATGGATTGAATTGTCTAATTTAACATTCTTGATTCTAAAGGAATGAAGGTGAAGGAACAAAAGGATGTAGGAAGTTGGAGCATGTATATTAGACCCGTGAAGAGCATTGAAGTAATGTAAAACATCCTAGAGCTAGTAAAGGAGAAATAATCCTGTTTGTAAAAGAAATAAGAGGAATATATTTTTAAAGATGCATGTTATAATCATCTTCAAAATACTATGTCATGTTCATGTAGATGTATACCTTGAGTAGAAGCAAGTCGAGTACAGATGGTTATAGTGAAGATTGAATTTTTTTCAAGGTAGGAGAGAAGTAATGGACATGGAATTCATTCAGACACTTCTACATATACATCAATAGTACAAGAACAATGAGTCCAAAGGGTAAGGAATATATCAACATTCGACTTGGTTTCTGATTGGACGAGATAGACTATATTCAACATAATAGGAGATGGGAGTGGATGTTGAATATAGGATTCAGGTATTGCAAAGATTCTTTGAACAAGACTTTTGTTATGAAGGAATATATGAGCCATAACTAGAGCTATATCTATATTAGCGACAGTGCCAGAGGTCAGAGTTAGAGCCATATTTAAGAAGGATACATAAGCACACCGATATAATACCCAAGATCGAAGATCAAGATGAAGACTAAGTTCTAGAATATTCAACAAGATGGAAGAGTGAAGAAGCTTTATCACTAAGTTTCTAGATAAGATCATTTCAATAAGGTGGAAGAGTGAGTTAGAGTTATCATCACTAAGTTGTTGGATATCTATACTTTGGAGGTCCAAAATTTCTTCAGTGGGAAGGTGTAATTTAGGAGGATCTAAGGAATGCTCATAGAGGTCTAGGAGGATCCAAAATGCTCACATAAGTCTAGGAGGATCCATAAAATATCAAAATTCAAGTATCCAAAATTCTCTAAACAATTTCATCAATGCGTAGAGCTCAGAGATATCTTTCCAACGATACAAAAATTGCCTCAAATAGAGTTCTTGTTCAAAAGATATGGACGGTCAAATTTCAAGTCAACTATGTGAAAAGTTAAAGTCAAAGGGTCAAGGTGACACATGTCACCACTACAAGGGTGACACCTGTCATGATCGTACATTCCATATGATGATGACATGGCCACACCCCAAGGTGCCATGTGGCATGACCTTACATTAACTGGGAAGGTGTGTTGGCATCCATACATACAGGTAGACTAAACATTTCTTGACACATGACATGGATAGATGAATGAGAGGCCACCACGTGGTGACCTTTCATTGGCCAATTATGGTTTATGTGTGTTAAAATTATATGGGAGTCTAGAGGATCGAACCGTGAAATCCCAAAGCCTTACACAAACCTCTGTTACCATTGCGCCTACACATTAGTTCTTAACAATACACAACACCACATATATTTAACCTTGGTCAAAAGTTCAAATGATAGTAAAAGGGCCGAGGGCCTAAGCCCTCGACCCTATTTATATGTAATAAAATGTGTGACCATGACCTATATTCACGCAAGGAGTTAACAACGGTCTGTGCCATATACCATATTTATTATATGGTTTCAAACCATATAACAAAACAACGAAAATATCATAGTTCGGTGGGGATTGAACCCCCAAACTACCAAATATATCACCAATGCCTTAACCAATATGCCAATGGAACCCCTTATTGCAATATCCCCCAACTAATTAATAAATGTTTTGCCTATAGTTTCAGATGGGGATTTAAGGGATCACAACCTATATAATGGGCACGAATTCCCATGTGTTCACATAGATCGAGGGAAAAGATCCCAAGATGAACAATATTTCAATGTGTGCATGGATCTCGAGGTAAAAACACATATATTTTCAAGCAAGAAGAGGAACCAAGTATGGTGTTGTCTTGATATGTGTGCCATGAGGTATAATCACTGCACCTAGGAAAATTTATACTCATTTTTCTTGTTTTCTCGTGAGGCGTATGAATTTGAGGTCTATTTTATGATCATAGGTCATTTGTAAAAGTCTTATTCCATATTTCCATTAATGAGCAGCATAGTGCATCGTTTGACATGTAAAGAGGGTGAAATTGAGCCAGTTCGGAATTTGGTCGAATTTATACTATAATTTCTCACAAGTTTGTAAGGAATACAATGGTGAACTAATTTTCTTGATTTGAGTAGCAGAATTAAAGAGATTCCATTAAATTGACATTTTGTAAGTCGATGTTGTAATGTAATTTAGCATTTTGATATGATGAAGAACAATCTTACTCTCTAAAAGGGACTTGAATATGAAGTAATATATATCATCAATATATGTAATTTGAGTTCTTTTATTTTGTGTTGTTTCATATCATAAATATGAAAAATTAATCATCATTTTACGAGTTTTTGGATAATGAGCACAACATCGTTTCTCTGCAAATCACCTAAATACAATCAAGAGTTTATTCTTAATCAATTTAGATGCTATATGTATATTACAAGGGAATAAGTGGTATCTAAGGATTTTCGGATCAATATGGGTCAAGAGATAAATTCATGATGAAATAAAGATCATATTTCTGGTAATAGAAACTATGATTTTACCTTAAGACGATAATTCCTTGAGGATAATCCTACACTGTGTGGTTTGAAGTTGAAGCATGAGTGTTGGCTTCAAGAGGGACAACTTGTTGAAGGTGTGACATGAGATAGGAAAAGGTAAATCCATGTTATGGGTGAGTGGGCTCCTTGAACATAAAATTAGGCTACGAGAGGAAATGGAATAAGAAGGTCTCAGGGTAGAGAGATAACACACATTTTCTGAAAGACACGTTGGGAATAATGTGTTGGTGGTAGTTGTATTGTCGCTTGGATAATGAATAGAGATTTATAGTGACATTGAGTCTAAGAGAAAACAAGAATGTACATATACGAATATGAATGTAGTATCAAAAGATGTAAGTGAATATATGAAGCACGTGTGGTAGTGTGAAGATTCAATGAAGAGAGGAAATGACGATGATATTTTTTTATTATATTAATATGATGTTTATTGATTATTTTGTAGGAGGAAATGATCTTGAAATAGACAATAAAATTTATTTGGATAAATATACAAAAATCGATCAACTAAAGGAAGAGAAGTGCACGATGTGATGTGCAATAAAATGAGAAATTGATGATGTTGCAATAAAGAAAGAAAATAATTGTACATATTAAAAAGGTTACACAAGTATAAGACAAAGAAGATAAAGGTGGCTATAGAGAACACCTAATGCCATGATATTAAATGGCATAAGAGAGCACCAGATGGTGTATAATTGAATAAGTTATTGATTTGAAGTTGACGGTTGATTTATAGTCCTATAAAAGATGAAGAAGCTCACGATGAAGTCAAGTGAGAAGTTACTGAGAAGATAAATATATTGTTGAAAGAGAGAGAAAGCATGGTACGAGTTTGTTAGAGAAACAAATGGTATGAAGAAACATTGTAGATAAATGCAAAATGAATTGAAGGTTTCTAAGAGGGAATGCATTGTAGATTGTGGAGAAGTGATATGTGAAGAGGAGGAATGTTGAAGCTATGTCTACAATAATTGTAATTTATGAAGCTATGAATAAATAAATTGGAAGAAGTGTCACACAATGTCACATTTATTTTCTTGGTTTATTTATCCCTTATTTCTCCTAATCTAGGAAGGATGCTTGATAATTTAAAATTTGTATGTACAATCTCATTTCCATAGTTAGACTATTTACACAATAAGTGTTTTTATGGAAATGCTAAGTTGATGTCCATTTCTAAAAATGAAATCATCATCATAAAGAAGAACATTGTGGGGTCCTTGAAATAATGGTTTTCTATAGGTTCTAAAAATTATGACTAGATCTAAGAGTGTCTTTGGATAGAGAAAGGATTATGCTTTGAGTGTTTTTGTTTGTTTTTACTTCTTCCCAACATGATGATTAGTGGGAGTAACCTCTAATGTAACTTTTGAATATTCACTTTAATATCTCTTAATGAGCTTGACTCGGTAATATTTTATTTATTCATCCTCTCTAAATTGTGTATTGTCATTTTGGGGGCCATATGTTTCTTTCTCATTTTTTGAATATCCACCTAGATACACTTTCCTACCCTTTCTTGTCTAACCTTCTACTCTATAAATTTTTCCCCATAAATGAGCTTTGTAATTCCTTATCCACCTATGCCTAGTTACTCCGCAATATATTAAATTTCTTTTCCAAATGTGTCGATGGATTTTCTTATAGTGAGTTCTGAAGTATTTTGCTTCTTTGGGATAAGATGCTTCTTTCTAATAGACAAAGAGATTTCAAGGGTACTATTTCAGGTTGTGGTTGGAAAAATGGCCAACAAGGTGGTGGACTAAGAATTTAGGTTCATAGAGAGCTTCAAAGGATGAATATTTGTAAGCACAACCATACCCCCTTTCAGTTGCTCGAGATTTGCATTGGCCTTAGTTGTTATGATCTTTGAACATGAAGAACCATTACCTTAATCAATATTTTTTATATTAGTGATCCCACTCTTTGTAGAGG
>JASDQU010243446.1:247039-259814 GCA_032191745.1 Picea mariana | reverse complement strand
GGTTTAATTGGTTCACCAAATCTTGAGATACCAAATTCTTCTAGCTTCCATTATCAATAATGAGCGTACAAAGAGACTTCTTTATTTGGAAATTATGGGTGAAGAGAGGGGTAGTCGAGGTAGCATTATAATTAGTAGCCATCAAAATAAAATAGGGGTTTTCAGCCATGGGATTGTTTAAAGAGATTGGATTAGAAGGAGGGGGTACTGAGGATGAGGACTAACAACAAAAATAGTTTTGGAAGTAGAGAGATTCTGTAGGACATGAAAATGGAAAGTGTTATGGAAATAAGACTTATGAAATGTGCACCATTTGGTGGAATTATGGGAAGAGGGATACTTTGGAGAGGAGGGTTCAGAGGAGGAGTTAGGATGAGACTAAGGGGATTTCAAGTGAGGGGATATCTTATGCTCAATTGCGAGAGTGTAGGAAAAATCCTTATCCAAAGAGCTACTGTAAAAATGATCCACCTCCCCACGTAAAAAAATCAATAAACTAGAATTAAAATTTACTATGAGTACCTCTTCAGATTCCTTAATATGAAGTTGGATGCAGAGCCTTGTGAATATTTCAATGTATTGTTGCATGGACTGGCCTGAGAATTGGTGGAGTGGCAACCAGTGAGCCAGAATATTCTAATGATAGTCAGGAGGATAGAATGTGTTATGAAGCACTTGATAGAGAGCTTCCCAAGCTCCAATAGGAGGAGTAGAAGATGAGGCAGATTCCTGCAAATACACAATGAGATGGGTCCCAATGGGTAGAGTATCCCACTAGTCCTAGGAAACACCTTCTATTTGTAAGATAGCAATATGAAGATTCTCCTCACTATAGATGTCGTGATGAGTAATGAACTATGTAGAGATACTTTGAATCCAGGAATCTACAATGTCCCCATTGATCTTCCCAAAGAACTTAAGAATTTGGAAGCGCACATCCATTTTCAAAGGAGATGGAGTCTAGCACTATAATATAATAATATCATGAAGATCCAAAGCCAAATATTGTATAGGGAAAGATTTGACAGAAGATGCATCATCCTCTGAAGTGTCCCTTCTTGGAGGCATTTTATTCATAAAATAACGCTGCACCTATCCATATTTAAAATATAGTCCACTGATCTATAAAGAGGAGGGGAAAAACCCTAGTGCACCCATGGATTGAAAACTAAGCACAGAGGAGGAGGGGGTTTCCCTAGCGCACCTATGAAAAAAATGAGAGAAATGAGAGGAGGAGGGGGTTTCCCTAGCACACCTTTAGAAATATTCTTGAGTTGATAGGAGGAGGGGGTTTCCCTAGTGCACCTCTTAGGAGAGAGAGAGGAGGGTGAAAAGAAACCCTAGTGCATCCGTTACCTCCAAAAAAAATGCCAACCCTAGCGCATCCGAGGAAGGGATATGGGTTTTCTTGGATCTACCACTAAAATATATGACTAGTGGAGTAGAAGCACCTTGGACCGGTTCTCTAATACCATTTGATATGGAATACTATAGAGAAAGATAAAGAACATTCACAGAGAAATAAAAAAACAACACAACATATGAGTAATCAAAATGAACCGTGTGTCTTATTTAGTAGAATAGGAATCCTTTATATAGGATAGGATAAACATACAATGGTTCTGATCAAAAGTGGACCAAATATATCTAACCAACAACTCTTAAAGTTCCCAAACCCTAAAAACTGTCTTCGTTGACCAGTTCTTGGTCATTGGGACTTGTGCCCAACCTCCCAGGTAGAGATGCCCTCCATCTGGCCTTTGTGGAGAAGTAAGTTATATGTGGAAGTAGGTGAACCTTTATGGTAGAGCCATGATGGTCTGCCTTGAGATGTATGCTCTCCTCCTTAGGGAGTGCACCTTCCAACTTTCCCAATTGGAGATAGAGACAATATGTGATCTAGGAGGATCTAAGGAATGCTCATAGAGGTCCGGGAAGATCAGGAACACTCATAAAGCTCTAGAAGGATCCTTAAAATATCAAAATTTAAATATACTAAATTCTCTAAAAAAAAACATCATCAATGCATAGAGCTCGACGATAGCTTTCCAACGACATAAAAATCATCTCAAATGAAGTTCATATGCAAAATATATGGTCAGTCAAAGTTCAAGTCAACTAGGTCAAAAGTCAAAGTTAAAGGGGTCAATGTGACACATGTAACCATTGCAAGGGTGACATGTGGCACGAACATACATGTTGTATAGTCATGATGTGGCCACACCCCAAGGTGCCATGTGGCATGACTGTACGTTGACTGGGCAGGTGTGTTGGCATCTGTACATACAGGTGGACTGATCATTTGTTGACATGTGGCATCGATAGAACAATGAGAGGTGATCATGTGGCTACCTCCTATTGGCTAATTATGGTTTATGTGTGTTAAAATTATATGGGAGTCTAGAGGATTGAACCCGTGACCTCCCAAAGCCTTACACAAACCTCTGTTACCATTGCGCCCGCACAATATTTCTAAGCAATACATGGCACAACATCTATTTAACATTGGTAAAAGGTTCAAATGATGGTAAAAGGGTCGAAAGGCTAAGCCCTTGACCTAGTTATATGTAATAAAATGTGTGACAATGACCTATATTTTCACAAGGAGTTAACAATGGTCTAGGCCATATACCATATATATTATATGGTTACAAACCATATAACAAAACAGTGAAAATACCAGAGGTCGGTGGGTCTTGAACCCCTAGCTTACCAAATATATCGCCAACTCCTTAACCAATATGCCAATGTAACCCATTACGGGATTCCCCAACTAATTAATAACAATTTTTTCTATAGTTTCGAATGTGGAGTTAAGGGCTCATGGCCTATATAATGGGATTCAATTCCCATGTTTTCACATAGAATGAGGGCACAGATATTGAGACAAAATAATTTCAATGCGTGCATGGATCCTGAGGTACAGACGCATATATTTGTGTGCAGGAAGAGGATCCAAGTATGGTGTTGTCTTGATATGCATGCCATGAGGTATAATGACTGCACCTAGGCAACTTTATACTCATTTTTCTTTTTTTCTCATGAGGAGTATGAATTTGAGGATTTTCTTTATGATCATAGGTCATTTGTCAAAGTGTTAGTCCAAATTGACATTAATGAGAACTATAGTGCATTATTTGGTGTGTAAAGAGGGTGAAATTGAGCCAGTTCAGAATTTGGTTGAATTATACTCAAATTTATAGGAATGTATCCAGGAATAGAATGATGAACTTATTTTCTTGGTTTGAGTAGCAGAATTAATGAGAGTCCATTAAATTGAATTTTTGTAAGTCCATGTTGTACTATAATTTGTCATTTTGAGATGATAAAGAATAATATTACTATCTAAAAGGGACTTGAATATGAAGAAATATATATCATAAATATATGTAATTTGAGTTCGTTTATTTTGTGTTGTGTCATCTCATAAATCTACAAAATTAATCATCATTTTATGAGTTTTTGGATAAGGAGAACAACATCATTTTTCTGCAAATCACCTCAATACAATCAAAAATTTATTTTGAATAAAGTTAGATGCTATATGTATATTGTAAAGGAATAAGTCATATCTAAGGATTTTTGTATCAAGTGGTATCAGAGCGAGTTTTGATGTGAATTTGCAAGATGTTGATCCAAGACTTAAGTTGGTGAAGATTTTGGAAGACTCTTACCAAGAGGAAAAAATGAGTAAAGCTCTCATGAAATTGAGGTTGTAGAAGAATATTAATAGAAAAGTCCAGAAGGATAATTATGAGTTAAGGATGCAACTTTAAACTCTTGAGGAAGAGAAGAAAAAGCTCCAAGGTTGACGGATATGTCATGAGGAATTCCATAGAGGTTTGTTTCATGAGTTGGAAAGGAAGTTGCGGATCAAGAATCAAGTATTGGCACCATATTGTAAAGTATCCAATGAAAAAGGGACCATCTCTTTCAAAAGGAATGATCGAGAAGGATGAATCCTCATATTATTCTTTTTCCTGTCAAGATGGAGAATGCTAGAGGATGATTGAATAAAAGAGAACTTCATATGAAGAGGCCCTTCATAAGAAATTAGGCTTACCTTCCAATCTAGATAAAGGTAACATGTGTAAGACATCTCCAAAGAAATATGTGAGATCTAAAGAGGGAATGAAGATGCTTCCCACTGGTAATATACTTATGTATCCATCTGCTCCCTGTGGAACTAGTAACAATGATATGGAGAAGTGTCAAAGAATATATTCTATGTAAGAAAATCCCTCCAAGAAGAAGGATAAAGGTAAAGAACGTTTCTCAAAGAAAATGAAAAGGGGGAATGACAAAAAGGGATCATGGTTCCAAGATGGGAACAAGATACTCTGCTCTTATTGTGGTAAGAGTGGACATAAGATCAAGATGTGCTAGACACTTTACCCATTCTTATGTCTAAAGTAGAACCAAAAATATGTAAAGGAACTTGCAAGAAGACAAGAAACAACCCCAGATGAAGTTAATTGTCTTACTAAAAGATTTGAGAAAGAATACTTCCTAATGGATGATCTTAATAATGTGGAATATGAAGACATCAAGGAATGGTTCATGGACAATGGCTCATCTCACCACATGATCGGGATGAGATCATTATTTTTTACTTTCTTAGAGTTTGACATATATTTCTATGTACAATCTGGAACTAACACCAGAAAAGAAAAAAGCAATAAGAGGGTATGGATATGTAAGATTCCAGCTCGAGTCGGGAGGATTTTTGGGAATAGAACATATGTTTTATGTTCTAGATTTGAAAGTAAACCTACTCTCAGTCATAAATTTTGAAGATGAATGATATGAAATCACATTCTATAATGGTCAGCTACTTGTGTATTCAAGGGAAGCTTCTCTAGACACAAAAATAGTGCTTGGTGTTTGCAAGGAGATGTTATATAGGTTATTGGGAAGGCCTATAGTTTTGTCTAATGGTTTCTTGGATTCTACATCAATTTTTGTATCAGATTCAACATCATAGTCAAAGGAATTTTTAGAGATAGGAAGCTATGAGACTCCCTTCAGTACTAAAGGGAGGATGAGACCATGAATAAACCATCCATTCGAAAATATTTCATTGTAAATATGTATATTTTTAAATGTAAGATGATATGCGTATGTAGATATCTCCTAAAGTCTATTTAGAAGGCTTGTAAGCCATTCATTGTATATTATAAAAGTGAGAGGAATTATGTAAAATTTCTATATTGCCACCTTATATGTTGATAAGAGTGAGAGGAATTATGTACGAGAGTTTCTATACTTCAACCTTATATGTTGTTGGCAGTGAGAGGAATCTTGTTAAAAAGATTTATATACAGCCACCTTATATATTGTTTGAAGTGAGAGGAATATTGTAAAGGGTTTCTATGAAGCCGATTCATTCTAGAGTGAGAGGGATATTTATAAATATTTTTAAGCCTTTCGAAGACAGTATAGGAAATTGTGTTGTCTTGTTATCAACTAAAGGACTACATATGGATTGAATTGTCTAATTTAGCATTCTTGATTCTAAAGGAATGAAGGTGAAGGACCAAAAGGATGCAGGAAGTTGGAGCATGTATATTAGACCGGGGAAGAGCATCGAAGTAATGTAAAACATCCTAGAGCTAGTAAAGGAGAAATAATCCTCTTTGTAAAAGAAATAAGAGGAATATATTTTTAAATATGGATGTTATAATCATCTTCAAAATAATATGTCATGTTCGTGTAGATGTATACCTTGAGCAGAAGAAAGTCAAGTACATATGGTTATAGTGAAGATTGAATTTTTTTCAAGGTAGGAGAGAAGTAATGGACATGGAATTCATTCAGACACTTCTACATATACATCAATAGTACAAGAACAATGAGTCCAAAGGGTAAGGAATATATCAACATTCGACTTGGTTTCTTATTGGGCGAGATAGACTATATTCAACATAATAGGAGATGGGAGTGAATGTTGAATATAGGATTCAGGGATTGCAAATATTCTTTGAAAAAGAATTTTGTTATGAAGGAATCTATGAGCCATAACTAGAGCTATATCTATATTAGCGACAGTGCCAGAGGTCAGAGTCAGAGCCATATTTAAGAAGAAGACATAAGCACACCGATATAATACCTAAGATCGAAGATCAAGATGAAGACTGAGTTCTAGAATATTCATAAAGATGGAAGAGTGAAGAATCTTTATCACTAATTTTCTAGATAAAATCATTTCAATAAGGTGGAAGAGTGATTTAGAGTTATCATCACTAAGTTGTTGGATATCTATACTTTTGGAGGTCCAAAATTTCTTCAATGGGAAGGTGTGATTTAGGAGGATCTAAGGAATGCTCACAGAGGTCTAGGAGGATCCAAAATGCCCACATAAGTCTAGGAGGATCCATAAAATATCAAAATTCAAATATCCCAAATTCTTTAAACAATTTCATCAATGCGTAGAGCTCAGAGATAGCTTTCCAAGGATGCAAAAATCACCTCAAACGGAGTTCTTGTTCAAAATATATGGATGGTCAAACTTCAAGTCAACTATGTCAAAAGTTAAAGTCAAAGAGTCAAGGTGACACATGTCACCACTGCAAGGGTGACATGTGGCACGATCGTACATGCCATATGACGATGGTGTGACCACACCCCAAGGTGCCATGTGGCATGACCTTACACTAACTGGGAAGGTGTGTTGGCATCCATACATATAGGTAGACTAAACATTTCTTGACACATGACATGGACAGACAAATGAGAGGCCACCACGTGGTGACCTCTAATTGGCCAATTATGGTTTATGTGTGTTAAAATTATATGGGAGTTTGGAGGATCAAACCGTGAACTCCTATATCCTTACACAAACCTCTGTTACCATTGCACCTGCACATTAGTTCTTAACAATACACAACACCACATCTATTTAACCTTGGTCAAAAGTTCAAATGATAGTAAAAGGGCCGAGGGCCTAAGCCCTCGACCCTATTTATATGTAATAAAATGTGTGACCATGACCTATATTCGCGCAAGGAGTTAACAATGGTCTGTGCCATAAACCATATTTATTATATGGTTTCAAACCATATAACAAAACAACGAAAATATCGTAGTTCGGTGGGGATTGAAGCCCCGAACTACCAAATGTATCGCCAATGCCTTAACCAATATGCCAATGGAACCCCTTAATAAAATATCCCCCAACTAATTAATAAATTTTTTGCCTATAGTTTCAGATGGGGATTTAAGGGCTCACGACCTATATAATGGGCACAAATTCCCATGTTTGCACACAGATCGAGGGAAAAGATCCCAATCCGAACCATATTTCAATGTGTGCATGGATCTCGAGGTAAAAACACATGTATTTTCAAGCAAGAAGAGGAGTCAAGTATGGTGTTGTCTTGATATGCGTGCCATGAGATATAATCACTGCACCTAGGCAAATTTATACTCATTTTTCTCGTTTTCTCATGATGAGTATGAATTTGAGGTCTATTTTATGATCATAGGTCATTTGTAAAAGTATTATTCCATATTTCCATTAATAAGCACCATAGTGCATTGTTTGACATGTAAAGAGGGTGAAATTGAGCCAGTTCGGAATTTGGTCGAATTTATACTAAAATTTCTCACAATTTTGCAAGGAATACAATGGTGAACTAATTTTCTTGGTTTGAGTAGCAGAATTAAAGAGATTCCATTAAATTGGCATTTTGTAAGTCCATGTTGTAATGTAATTTGACATTTTGATATGATGAAGAACAATCTTACTATCTAAAAGGGACTTGAATATGAAGTAATATATATCATCAATATATGTAATTTGAGTTCTTTTAGTTTGTGTTGTTTCATATCATAAATATGAAAAATTAATCATCATTTTCGAGTTTTTGGATAACGAGCAGAACATCGTTTCTCTGCAGATCACCTAAATACAATCAAGAATTTATTCTTAATCAATTTAGATGCTATATGTATATTATAAGGGAATAAGTGGTATCCAAGGATTTTTGGATCAATATGGGTCATGAGATAAATTCATGATTAAATAAATATCATATTTCTGGTAGTAGAAACTATGATTTTACCTTAAGGCGATAATTCCTTGAGGATAATCCTAAACTGTGTGGTTTGAAGTTGAAGCATGAGTGTTGGCTTCAAGAGGGACAACTTGTTGAAGGTGTGACATGAGATAGGAAGAGGTAAATCCATGTTATGGGTGAGTGGGCTCCTTGAACATACAATTAGGCTATGAGAGGAAATGGAATAAGAAGGTCTTAGGGTAGAGAGATAACACACATTTTCTTAAAGACATGTTGGGAATAATGTGTTGGTGGTAGTTGTATTGTCGCTTGGATAATGAATAGAGATTTATAGTGACATTGAATCTAAGAGAAAACAAGAATGTACATATACGAATATGAATGTAGTATCAAAACATGTAAGTGAATATATGAAGCACATGTGGTAGTGTGAAGATTCAATGCAGAGAGGAAATGACGATGATTCTTTGGATAGAGAAAGGATTCTTCTTTGAGTTTTTTGGTTTGTTTTTATTTCTTCCCAACATGATGATTAGTGGGAGTAACCTCTAATGCAACTTTTGAATATTCACTTTAATATCTCTTAATGAGCTTGACTCGGTAATATTTTATTTATTCATCCTCTCTAAATTGTGTATTGTCATTTTGGGGGCCATATGTTTCTTTATCAATTTTTGAATATCCACCTAGATACACTTTCCTACCCTTTCTTGTCTAACCTTCTACTCTATAAATTTTTCCCCATAAATGAGCTTCGTAATTCCTTATCCACCTATGCCTAGTTACTCCACAATATATTAAATTCATTTTCCAAATTTGTCGATGGATTTTCTTATAGTGAGTTCTAAAGTATTTTGCTTCTTTCTAATAGACAAAGAGATTTCAAGGGTACTATTTCAGGTTGTGGTTGGAAAAATGGCCAACAAGGTGGTGGACTAAGAATTTGGGTTCATAGAGAGCTTCAAAGGCTGAATATTTGTAAGCAAAAGCATACCCCCTTTCAGTTGCTCGAGATTTGCATTGGTCTTAGTTGTTATGATCTTTGAACATGAAGAACCATTACCTTAATCAATATTTTTTATATTAGTGATCCCACTCTTTGTAGAGGAAGAAGTGGGTTGAGTCCTTAGCCATGTATTGATCATGGAAATCCCATGGTAAACTCATTTATATTATTAATATTAATGCTATATGCTTTCAAGAGTTGTAAGGTGCATTCGAGAAATATGTGATTATTGGAGTTGAGATCATATGATTCATGAAGATTCAAGTTGTGAAGGGAACTAATGTTGGACAAGGATTTAGACTTAATGTTGTACTGATCCTTGGAACATTTCAAAGAATTAGTGCCCATCAAATGCAAGTTAGATGGATGTGCTATTATGGAACCAACTAATCTATATATTAGTTATATCCTTGGAAAACCAATTGATAACCTAATTTTACTCTTTGATAAGTTGATTCTACTACTAGAAAAATTGTTGTCACTAGAAAAAATAAACTTGCAAAATATCTATGAGAGAATCATCTTCAGTTTGTTGTTTTTTGTGAGGGACGATGTGTGATACTCAATGAAAAAAATTGGTTCTATATATAGAGGGAATGATTCCTTGTAATGGCTATGGAAGCTTGAATAATAATGGATCATATCCCCATAATGGCTACAAAATCCTAAAGAAAAGGGAAACAATCCTTGTAATGGTTATACAATATTGAATGTTTGAGAAACAAGGTGTATCTATACAAGTCGATCACCTTAAGGTAGCAACTCACAGAAATAGATAAAATAGCAATACACCAACGTATTACATAGTTAAAACCCTCGAAGAGAAAAATAGTATAGGGCCCCAACAAACACAACCACTTGAAGAAATATATTAATGAAAAAGAAAAATATTATATATATGAGTTTTTCACAATTGATCATCAAGAAATAACTCTCCATGCTCTTTAAATAATGGTCATGGACCAATCAATGGCTAAGAAATGGATCAATAGATATTAATATCGGGGAAAAGGCGAAACATTTGATCACTTTATGTCTAGAATGTAATCATGATTATTGAATTAGATAATTATAGTGCATACTAAAGAAACACACTTTACCTATTGACACATTAGACTCAATTGATTTTAACTAACTCTTAAGTGTCTAAATATCCTAATAAAATATAAAGGAAATAGATTCTCATAATGATTACAAAATCTTGAAGAAGAAGGAGGTAGACCCTATAATGACTATAGAAGCTTGAGAAGAAAAGAACTAATCCTTGTCGTAACTGGTCAAGGTGACTCTAATACCAATTCATAAAGGATGAAACAACATAGTAATCCACTAATAAGAAAAGTTATTATGACTTTGTTAGAATATATCTTTTACACATAATAGTCTTTTTTATATAAGCATATAGAACATGGACATCATTTTTAATCATGTCTCTTTTTTTATTTTAGTATATATTATAGTTAACTATCTAATCACTAACTAAATTATAATCACTAACTAAATTATAATGTTTACCATCTTCCAAATTCTTCTCATAATAGATGTACACTAAATATAAATTATATTATATGATTAAATATAAATTATATTAGATAAATACGATTAATGTGATAACTTGAAGTGCACACATACCTTAGACATCACAACCATGCATCACAATGATAATTAAAAATTATTGAAATATTATTTTGGTATAACATTTTCATTAATCCTAATTGAAAAATTGTCAACTTGAAATGAATTTGAGTTTCCTTATGGCTATAAATTTTAAATTTTAAGCAAATGTCACAACATTCGATGATATTGATCTCTTAATAATTTAGCAAGATAGATGTGACATATAGAAATTTTGTATTAGAACAAAATTGACCTATATGATAAACATGAATTAAATAATTATAAAAATAAACAAATTCTATAAAATGTTTACTCATTCGTATGAAGTCTATGTATATAGTGTTATATTTAAGTTTAAATTAAATGAATGATATCTTTGTGACAAAGTCATTGACCTAGTATTAAGGGGAAATCACTATTATATAGGTTGACTTTTATCTAATCGTGACAAATGGAAGCTGCTAGACAATTATATATTTAATTGGAGTGAGGTCCGTATAGTTGCATTCATCACGTTAGTTTGAATTTGAAGCTTGTGAGTTCCGTAGCCTATGGGAAATCCACAAAAATATATTTTAAACCAAAAGAAACTTGTTTCAGTAATTTAATATACGATCTATAGGAAATACATTCCACTACACACGTGTGGACCACACGAAAAGGTCTCTTTTTGAGAGTGCTTTCTAGCGTAAAATATGTTTTACTCTAACTATAAATAAACAAGTAACTAAATGTTAATAAATATGATTATGATTATAGTATTAACGTTAATAGATGATGATGTTTCTTTTAATTATGGATAAATTTAAAGGATTTGATTTTCTATAATAAATGGTATTTAAAAAAAAAATGTTTAAACAAATTAGTGTATTTATTGTTAATGTAGAATTAGCTAAATGTGTAAAAAATATTAACGATGAATTATGTTGTAATAAATTTAATAAATTAGTTTAAATGATGATGATTAAATTTAAATAAATCAATAATTAATTATCATTATTTAAACTATTTCATTAAATTTATTATAAATAAACATCAACCTTGCTTTTAACTTTTTCTTGTTATATAATTTAATATTAATATTTATTAAGTTGACCTATAATTTAATTTAGGTGGAGTATATAATAATTTAATATTAATATTGATTAAGTTGACATACTTTCCATAATTTATAGTCTTTAAGTAGACTATAAGGGTTATGGTTGTTTTTAGTGTAATTAAAAAATATATTTATTTTCATTTTAAATTTATTAAATGTTAAAAACATGTAAGTGTAAAAACTTGAAAACATTTATAGTAATTATGCAAAATTTTTAGAAAACATCTTACATTACAACAACTTAAAAATAAGGCAGGTTACATATTTGATAATAATACTAATAATGATGCCTCGGATGGGGTGATATGCGGCAGCTCCTTGCCACCTGGCTCAGCACTAAGCCACAATATAAATGTTTATGGCTGCCACCCACCCGCCTAGCATTTACGATGGTTGATGGCCATTACAGTCGATATACAGAGGAGGGACACCTCCCTCGCGCAAAAAATCTCGCTCACAACGCACTCAGCATGACAGGGTCTATGGATAGCCAGGTGAATCCGATCTTGGGCAATTTGTATTCTCGAGTGCCTAGACAGAGTTGGTTTTCTCTCTCTTTGGGTTTCCCCATCGTTTGGGAACTCTGGTGCAGCTCTGGTTTCGTCTCGTCCTGGCTTACTCTGCACCCTCTCTGCATTGTTATATATCCCTTGGCAAACATGACCAGGAAGCGGGGCAGCCGTCGCCGTGGCTTGGCCTGGTACACTCACAAAGCACAGAGGCAAAGGAAGGAGAAGTTGGAGCGAGCTCTAGCGTTGGCGACCTCCATTCTTTGAAAGAAGGCTCGCGCTGACCAATTGGCTCAACATGCCATCATTGCGGAGATTGGGGCTGTGCATAGCAGTGAAACCATGGCAATTGAGCCTGGAAACAGGCCGGAGGACAGTGCAGCGGATACGTTCCCTACCTGTTACGTGGAAGAAATACCGTTCATGGCGGAATTGGCGACCACCCCGGAACCCCAAGCCATGGCGACGAACTACCAGGATGGAAGCGGTCTTCAAATCAAGCTGGCAGATGATATCCCTGGGTGCA
>JASDQU010243446.1:197998-208352 GCA_032191745.1 Picea mariana | reverse complement strand
TAAAGATTGTTCAAGGTTTAATTATTCACTCAAGGTTTTCTAGGCCACCTAGATTCATTGACTCAAGATTTAATTACGCGACGTGCCCTTCAAGATGCAACTTCGTGCTCCAAGGGTGCCACTCACCTTTGACTTGTTTTGGTATTTTTTCAACCCTTGGAGTCAACACTCCATTCAAGCGACCTTGTGAGAGACTAAGGGATTCTAAGGAATAAGGACTCTTCCTTATTGCGTGCCCCTTAGAATATTTGTGAGCGATTTTCTCAGTCTTCCCTCAGGACATCTTAGACTTTTCTAACTAGGTAATCATTAAATATAATTTGAACCACGATGAGAGTGCTAGTAGGCTGTGAGAGGGACACTTCCACACCTCTCTCTCAATATCTAGTTTATGTGCATGTCCCCTTTACTCCTTATGTTTGTCATATTATCAAGCATTCGTCAGTATGCATTCATTAATAAAACATTGTCATTGATCCATATATATATAATCATACTAAATCAATCATCTGACACATATGTGTAAAATTAAATACTCAAACAAAACAAAATCCACTCCCTGACTCAATCTAGATTCTAAGGAGGTCCATTGATGCCAACGACATACACAATATAGCATGTGTATTGCACACTCATGTAAACTCATCAATAACATCTATCAATACATATATATCAAATGAAAATAAATCACAACCATCAACATCATCATAAAAATCCATAATTGAAACAAATAACCATGTACTATAACCGGATCACTTGCACGCAAGTGTCCTCAAAGAATAAGTCGAAAACATGTGATCACAAGAGAGGGATGTTACATACACCCCCTTTTGTTTTAAACTTTTTCCTGAAGTTGTACAGTATATAAAATGCAGTAATAAAAGTATATGAAAATATCAATATGTCTAATATATCAAACAAGTAACGAAACTACTAACGCATATCATATACGTCCTCCTAGGTAGCTGAGTGGGGGATATAAATTTCCCATTGGGACTTGACCTAGTCGACTATTCAACTTTGTAGCTGTCGAATGAGATGGTCCGGAATGAAGATTGGCTCCACCATGAGAGAATTCTTGTCCGACACCTACAAGGAACTCATGTCAATCACATGTGTAGGATCACTAGCATAATGTCTCAAAACAAATACAAGAAAAACATCATGCATACACCTCAAAGAATCAAGCAAGTCTAGTAGATAGGCCACAGGTCCTTTATTTTCCACAACTTCGAAAGGTCCCACAAACCTAGGAGAGAGTTTAGAACCCTTTCCAAACTTGATTGAACTCTTGTGCATTTTCACCCATAAGAAAGCTCGGTCACCAACTTCATAATTACGGTCAATGTGATGCGCATCAACATAACTCTTTTGTCGATCTTGTTCTTCTTTAATCCTTTGTCTTATAGTTTTCATTTGTTCTTCCATTTCTTGGATCACTTCTGGTCCGACTAGGACCCTATCCTCAATTTGATCCCAGCTCAATGGCATCTGACATGGTCGCTCGTAAAGAAACTAAAACAGTTCCATCTTAATGGTACTTTGATAGATTTTGTTGTATACAGACTCTACCAGTGGCAAGAAATCTTCCCAATTTTTATGTTGGTCCATTACATACATACACAACATATCTTCCAAAATTTCGTTCTTTATTTTTTTCTTCTCGTCTGTATCAGGGTGATACATTGTACTAAAGTTCATATGTGTCCCGAAAGCCTCTTGGAAACTGGTCCAAAAATGTCTTGTAAACATCGATCCTCTATCGGATATGATCCCTTTTTGCATGCCATGTAATCTCACAATCTCGCTGATAAAAACTCTAGCTATGTTTGGCTCCTAATACATTGTATGCACATAAATAAAATATGCACTCTTTGTTAGAGTGGAAACTACCACAAAAATTGAGTCCTGTCTCCTTGCCATCAACAACAATCGAATAATAAAGTCCATCAAAATGACTTCCCATTTCAATTCCGGGATAATTTGTGGATTTAATAATCCTTTCAGATGTCTATGTTCATATTTCACTTTCTCACATTCTAGACATTGTGCCACGTAACTAACTATGTCTGCCTTCATTCCTTTCCAGAAGAGTAAAGGCTTAAGGTATGCCTTCATCTTCATGACTCTCGGATGATCCGTGTACAGTGCATGATGCACTTCACTTAATATCAAGCTTCTTAATTCATCGTTAGGCGGTATGTAAATCTTATACCTCATCAATCCATCATTGTCCAATGTATAACATTCAAACTTTGGTACCCTCATGGTAACTTTTCCAATATTTTCTTTAAATTTCTTGTATCAGTCATCATCTCTCTGTAACGCTAGAATATTTTCTCAAATATTTTTCTTAAGAGGTATTACCAAGAAGACACATGGTCTTCGACTCAACGCATCTGCCACTTTGTTCACCGTTCCTTTTATGTAAGTAATCTCAAATTCATATTCACTAAGTAATTTTGCAATCCACAATGATATGTCTTTGTTTCGAATTTTCATTCAATCAGATAGTGTTTTCAAACTCTCAAGGAATATACAATTTCTAATAGCCTCAAGTCATGTGTTGCGTATTTCTCCTCATTCCTTCTCAATTTATTTGAAATGTAAGAGATCACTTGACTGTCTTGCATCAAAACTCCGTCTAAACCTTCCTTGGATGCGTTTTTGAATACCAAGAATTCCTTGTCCATGTCAGGGAATTTCAGTATTGACAATGTTGTCAATAACCCATCGAGCCTTTGAAATTATTCCACACATTTCTCAGTCCATACGAACTTCTTGTTTTTCTTTTGCAGTTCCGTGATCGTATTTGCTATCTTTGGAAAACCTTCGAAAAACTGTCGGTAATATCCTGCTAAACCCATAAAGTTGGGTACTTCTTGTACATTTTTTGGGGTAGGCCATTCCATAATATTCTCTACTTTCGATGCATCCACAATTATACCTTCACTGGATATAACGTGCCCCAAGTAATGAGTCTTCTATTGGTAAAAATAACATTTTGATAGTTTCACATATAATTTGTTTTCTTGTAAACACTGTAGTACTAAGATTAAATCTTTGTCATATTCTTCTGTCGTCCAAGAATATATTAGTATGTCATCAATGAAAACTTGAACAAACTTTTCCAAGTATTCATGGAACACTCCATTCATCAAACTCATGAATACCCTCGAGGTGTTTGTCAGTCCAAACAGTAAAGTTGTAAACTCATAATGTCGGAATATCGTCTTGAATTCGGTCTTAGGAATATCTTCCTATTTAATTCATAACCGGTGATATCATGATCTCAAGTCAATCTTGGAAAACACCATTGCACCCTTCATTTGATAAAACAAATCATCTATTATTGGAAACGGATACTGGTTCTTGATCGTCACCTTGTTCAATTGACAGTAGTCAATACAAAGTCTCCACGATCCATCCTTATTTCTTAAGAAAATAACAGGTGCACCCCAAGGTGACACGCTTGGACATATAAGTCCCAAGTCTAACAACTCCTTCAATTGCATTTTCAACTCCTGTAACTCATGCGTTGACATCTGATAAGGCGTTCTTTCTATCGGTTCAGTTCTAGGTTTCAAGTCGATTGTAAACTCCAACTCTCTTTCAGGTGATAAACCTGGTAACTCTTCTGGAGATACATTAGAAAACTCTCGTACGATCGAAAGGTTTTCTAATACTTATTCCTCACCCTTTTCATTTAGTGCCAAGATTGCATATAAATTACATCCTTTTCGTATCATGTTCTGAAGCTATAGGGAAGAAATGAACCTCAAGGACACTCCCTGGTTTCTTCCCACAATCACTCTTCTTTGTCCCACATCATCAATCAAACTTAATTGTTCTATCTTATAGTTGAGTATCATGTCATGTGATTCCAACCAGTCCATACCAATCATTATGTCATAAGATCCTAATATCGTGACATATAGGTTGGCCTTCATTAAAAAATATCCCAAGTTAATGCTAGAGTCCATAACCCTTCCTCCAACCTTCTGTTTGGCACCCAAAGCCATTTCTACGTATCTAAACTTGTCCTGCTCGACTTCCTTTACCTTAATTATCTTTAGCACTGCACTAGAAATAAATATCTCTGTAGAACCTGGATCTATCAAAATACTAAAATTTTGGTCGAAAATGGCACCTGACATCTCAAGAACACTGTACTAGTGCTCGGCCTGGTGGTTATTCACCACTGCATGAATTATGTGGGCTTTGCCCAAATCTCCAATTGTTGCATGTTTTGTTGATCTGACCTCTTTGGCCTTTTCAACCAGATAGTCTTGCTGGTAATGTGGCTCTTCACATGTCCAACGTCTGGTCTTTGGTCTAGTACTCCTGGTCCCTGAAGTAGAAGCTGGTGGCCTGCTAGCGTGAGATTATGGTCTGTTCTTTTGAACATGCCTAAACTGCTACTACTACAAGCGACGTTGTTGTTGATGTGGTGGTCCTCTATAGGGAGTTCTCTACTGAGGATTCGATCATCATGGTGTCTTGAACATGGGTCCTCTATATGTATCTCGATACCCTGATGTCTGTTTGGCTGGCTTTTGATTCTACTACGCTCTTGAGGTCATCTGTGCAATTAGTCTTGCAGGAGTCCTTCCCTAAGCCCCGTTGGTCAGCTCTTCCTCTCTATGAGGGCCTTTTGGACTGCATTGTGTAATGTCTGAGGCATTAGGATCCTCAACTTCACATGAATGTTGAAGTTAAGGCTGAACACAAACTTTTTTACCTTTAGCTTCACCATGTTCAACTATGGATCATATCGAAGTAGCTCCATAAATATTTCCTCACACTTCGACACCGTACGCCCACCTTGTCGTAAGGCATTGAAATCATTGAGCTGGCACTCAATGAATTCCTATGAGAAATACCTCTCCCGAAACCATTTCTCAAACAATTCCCATGACACATCTTCGATGACCATGCTTAGCTGAGGTAGGAGCATCTTCCACCATAGAAGAGCACTCCCCTTTAGCTGAAATGTCGTCGTGCAGACTTTCATGTTGGAGGTGTAGTCACAAAGTGCAAAGCACATCACCATGTTCTCCAACCATGCCTCGGTGACTGATCCATCTGTAGCACCCATGAAATCGAGAAACCTCACCTTTTTGAGTTTTCTGTGAATTCTACCACTACCAACTAGAGTGCGATATGAATCCTCATTGGGTACAGGCACCCTGGCCTCGTCTCTATCTAGTCAGTTAATCAAGGCCTATGAAGTCCTCTTAAAGGACCTCATCAAACCAACCACAGCCCCCACATCAACCTGCTCCTGCCCAATGAATTTTTCTTCTCCTTGGAGGTTATACCCCTCTGGCATGGATGCTAATGGAGGTGTTGCACCTCTCCCCTAGGACCACGTCGTCTACCTCCACGACATCCTCCAACTATGATTACCTGCATGAAAAAATTTCAAATCTTAGTTAGCGATAAGATCTAAGTTATAAGTTTAACATAGGGAAAGGCGTAACAGTCCAAATTCCCACGCTTGAACCTGTTGTGATACTATATGTAACGTCCCCTCTGTTACGTCTAAATTTAGTGATGTACAAAAGGTAATTTTTTTTTTTTTTTGCATTAGTAAATTAGAATGTCACCACATAATGAACAACCACATCATAGACATAGCATCCTAATTAATAATGACACATAATCAACGCATCAACATAATTAATTGTGACACATCAGATATTAATCACTACATAAGAAAATTCATCAAGTTTATCTGAAATAAACATCATTATTAATCAATCAACATATATCATAAGGAAACTACCCACCCAACCTATCCTGCATGGTTAGGACCTCCAAGACACATAAGAAATGCTCAATTCCAGGATTCATCTGATTGAGTTTCACCACTTAAGGTCTCAAGACCGGTGAGTGTTCTGAGGAACAAGGAGGTATCTAAATCCCATAGCCCAACATAAACTACAATCCCAACTAGATCATCAATCTTCACCTAATAATCAATTATTCATGGCACAACAGGATATTCTATTATACTTATCATTTTTCAAGCAACAATGAGTATAAAAGAGTAAAAGGATATTCCATAAAGATTAATAAATGAAGAGCGTAAATACAATCTTAATTTTATGTAGCTTGACTATACATCTCATTTTAAGGGACTATATTCTAGGAGTATGTAAGGAAGATATAAAATTACATAATCATCAAGGGAACCCATAACAAGAACAATATTCTTAAGAGATGCCTTAAATTTAACACCACTTTTATATTATGTATCCATTTTATAAAACAAATAAAAATCATTCATCATAGTTATTATTAAGAAGTCAACTGCTTGCATAACCCTTCTTGGAGACTAAGAGGGTCAATCATAACAACAACATGGAAGTATTCCTATTATACCTTACGCTTATAAGTCAGAGGAACTATAATAAATGTTACCCCTAAATAAGAGTAGAGAATATAAGATAATGCGTATACTGTCTTGCATATCCAATTAAATACCTAAGAAGAGAATGACACATTAAGTAATAAAATAAGGAACTTATATTTCCACTTTCATGTTCATGGTTTAAGGGTCAAGGAAGACCCAAATCCCCTTTAAAATAAAAAATTGAGCATCCCAAAGCTAGCTTATAATCCATAAAAAGGGCCAAAGAAAATCATGGTGTTTTAGCAGTGAAATCAGACTCAATGCTCCTTACATCACCACGAGTTTCGAAACTTAATTCATACCATTTATTTAGGGTAGACCTAAACTATTGATTAGTAGTAAGAGTTATGGAGGGTAATATCTTTACGAGGATTCCAATTCTAATTTAATTCAGACCATAAGTTTACGTAACCACTCTGCTTGGGTTTCCTAAGAGCCGACATCAAGCACAAGGAGAAATTAAAGGAATTCTAGGATTTAACCTCGACATCAGCATAAAGTATTTCTCACTACAAGATACACTTAGAGATATACATAGTGAGGTTCTACAATTATCCTTCCTCAGAAGTGGAAGCATGCAAGTAGGTTCATTAGTCAATAAGCTAGATCAATATCCAAAATTATGAAGACTGGGATAGGGCACCAAGGCAACGAAAGGAATATTTCAATGGTCGAGGATGAACCCTTGAAAACAATCAAGAAACATAGTCATTACTTCCAAGGCTAAGGAAGGGCCAATACTCAAGGGATACAAGGGATAATCCCCAAGGAAAACACATTCAATCCCAAACTAAAGATACTCTTCTAAAAAATTATGGCATCCAAGCTTTCCTTAATTAAGTTTTATGTAGAGAGGTCAAGGGACAAGGGTATCACACCAACCTTAGCACACCCATACAATTTAGTTTAACGCCATGGAAGGAGTTGAGACAATGCGTCTACACTTCCAAGAATATAGTAGTGGAGGAAAGAAAGGCTCACACCCAACAATCACAGATATCAAGGTAGATTCAACCATTCCAAAGGGACTATGAAAATAAAGAAAGACAAGAAAAATCTCCAATCGACAGGGATGCAATATCATAGCAGAAGTAAAAATTTTATCAAGCTAAAATGAATTTTAAAATGGGAAATGATTGGACTAATACCTCATAACCAACATAAGGCAAATTTCCATAGGAGAGTGATATTTTTAGTGCTGGAAGAAATTTGCTACCGGAGATAGGTCTTTTAAGCGCTGGAAGAAATTCTCTGAAGGAAATACGCTACAAGAGAGAGCTCAATTAAAATCACTGGAAATAAATCTTTGTGGGTAATTCGCTACAGGATAGGAAGCTCATTTTAATATCACTAGAAGAAAGTCTCTGAAGGAAATACACTACACGAGAGAGCTCAGTTAAAATCACCGGAAAAAAAATCTCCGTGGGTAATTCGCTATAGGATAGGGAGCTCATTTTAAAATCATTGGAAGAAAATCTCTGAAGAAAATATGCTACAGGAGAGACTCATTCAATGTCTTCATGTGGGGGCCAGTTGAATTAGTTTTGGGACTCTCTAAAATTTCCCTTCAAAGTGAATGCGTTGGTGGACCAAAATAGGTGTGACGAGGAGAGAAACATAATGGCGATATAAGATACTATGAAAATCCATTGTCATTGCATTTAGTTTAGACTCATTCAATCACAATTATATGATTTATATTCACGGATGATTTTAAGGATGGAAATTTATTTTTAAATGTAGAAACCTTGGCGAATCTTACTAATCCTTCATATGCCAACTATAAATGTTTGGCAATATTTTTTGTAAAAAAATTCAAATTTCTAAGGATTTTTGATAGTTAAATGAAAACTCTACTAAGAATTCCGAAGGTAGTGACCAGTAAATTCTCCATTGCTASACTTATATAAATATATCCACTAGCAGTAAATTGTCATTTCTAGTATCCACRAAACCATCCAAGATCTTCTCAATGCAAAATTAGAATTTCACCGCAACTACACTGGGTTTCAAGCCCATTAACCATAAAATCAAAATAGATTTCATCATATTTTTTACTACGAAAGCCTACATAATAGATCTTGGACTTCTCACAAACACATTCTCTAGATCGTTTTAGCTAACCTTCTGTTCTATAAGTATGATGGAGATTGAATATCATTTTAGCATTCGCCCAATTTATAGTTTCAAAATTTTGACTATAATATGTATTGAAATCTACAACAAATTTCGAATAAAAAGTTCGATATAAATCCCATAATATCCTTATTTTCCTCAGCACGGATTTACAACAATCTTCATAAATTTTTAAACAACAATACAAAAATGGAGTATCKTAACCAATAATCCATCRTTGACGAGGATTGATATTGCCGAATAACTCCAATCCAAGGACTTCAYCGGTACCTCCCAAGGACTTCACCGGTACCTTCACTTTTCAATCCAAGGACTTCAYYGGTACCTCCCAGACAACACTAGGGGTACTCTTCTTCCCCCTTATCCCACCGAGCCGCAAAGAGGTCACGCACACCAAACCAGAAATTATCTAGCTCCAAGATTGCCTCACAAGGTAGATCCACCACTCTATCTCAAGGTGGGTATTCCAACTCTCACAACTAAAATCAGTCAAAATTAATTCGACAACATAACTTTACCAATAACCAGTCTCCCCCTTTTCTATATTGACCATTTTCTTTATAGGAATTTCCTCATTGACACATCCCCACTTGCACAATTAATCTGATTTTTAATTAAATAGATTAGAATTATCCCCCCCTAACACTTGTAACCCTCTCCCCAGGTTGGACAAGTAATTAAATATTATATTTTAATTAAAAGTCAATTTCCCTCACCTTTTCTAAATGTTCTCCTTAAGTCGCTCTTAGTTGTCTCTTTCTTCCCCAAATTCTTATTTAATGACTGGCGTCTTACTAAATTTGAGTTGAGTTAAAATAGGAGTCTTCTTATAGTTAGACTAGTGGTATCTAGACTCTAGATACCATTCTATGCATACACATATTCTCTCAGCTTTATTCCTTTCTTATCTTAAATTCCAATTTGGTATTTTCTTGCACACATCTGCATTAAATCACATCTTAGGTCATTTCATTTTACTTAATTATTTAATTGATTTACCTCATTCCTTTTTAATTTAGTTAATAATTTAGTTTAGTCTCCTTACAAGAACTTAGACTTAGGATTAATTTTTTGAATAGGCTTAGAATTTCAATTAATTTTTTGAATAGGCTTAGACTTTCATTTGGGATTTACAATTAATAAATTCATTCTTTAAATAATTAATTAATTCCAGCAAGGCCTAAATATTGTTCAAGGTTTAATTATTCTATCAAGGTTTTCTAGGCTACCTAGATTCATAGAGTTAATATTTAATTACGTGACATGCCCTTCAAGATGCAACTCCATGCTCCAAGGGTGCCACTTGCCTTTGACTAGTTTTGGTAGTTTTCCAACCCTTGGAGTCAACACTCCATTCATGTGACCTTGTGATAGATTAAGGGCTTCTAAGGAATAAAGAATATGCCTTATTTCGCACCTCTTAGAATCTTCATGAGCGACTGTCTCAGTCTTGCCTCACGACATATTGGACCTCTTGAACTAGATAATCATTAAACTACAATTCGAGAAATGGAGGGAGTGCAAGTAGGTTGTGACAGGGACACTGCCACACCTCTCCCTCAATATCTGGTTTATTCATTTCCTCTTTGATGAGTTTGATATCCAATTTATTTTCCAAACTAATTATGGCCAAATTTTTAGTTAGTTTTTCTTCTAACTCTTTAATCCTATCTCTCATGTTGAGATTTCCTTCAACCTTTCCTTCTTGGGTTCATTGTTTTTTTCCCTTTCAATGTATTTCTAGCCTCCATTTTCTGCAACTAAGCCTCCAATACAAATATTCTATTCTCTATTTGTGTT
>JASDQU010243446.1:157507-181737 GCA_032191745.1 Picea mariana | reverse complement strand
TTACTAAAATGAAAAAGGAGGAAAAAGGGTAAAGTCTAAACTTACTAATTTGAGTTTTAGATAAAAAGGGAAAGAGGGAATTTAAAAGATTTAGGAAACTAAGGGGAGAAACATAAAGAGAAAATGGAAACATAAGGAAAAAGCAGATTGACTAACTTGGCAAGAAATCTTGCCTTTAAGAACTTTCTAAATTGAACTCAACTAGTAAATTAGTAAGGGGATAAGTCATTAAAGTGTGTGAGGGAATATGGGGAAACCTAGGAGCGATTCTAGGAATGATTTTAGTTGGGTGAGGGAAATAGGAGTAATTAAATAATTAATGAAATTAATTTTTGGTGCAATGAAGCGGATGGATGACACATGTACGAGGAGGATTTTTCTGAATCAAATTATTGAGAATTAAATTAAATGGGAATTTGGGAAATAAAATGACTTTGAAAATGTATATAAAGGAGGGAGAAGGAGGAGGATGGATCTCTTCTATTATGTGTAAAGTTACACTACAGAATTTTAGACTTGACTGACTTAGCTTGTGGGAGTTGGGATACCCAGCTCAGTTTGCATTTTATCCATGTTTGCATTTTCTTGTGGGAGTTGGGATACCCTAGTGTTAGTTGTGAGGTACCGGTGAAGTCTCATTGGTCGGCAAGAAAGATCCGCATGGAGCGCATGGGACAACAACTCGGAGAAGACAACTTGGGCTATGGTACACTTACTTTTATTCTACCCGGTATATTATTATTATACCTTACCCTTCCATTTTTGTGTTTTTAATTGGGTAAAGAAACCATTGACTTAGCATTTCAACCGAGAACTTAATTTTCCCCATAGCCTTAAGCTCGCTGCTTGACTTGATTCCCTTGGCATTTGATCCCTGAATGTGGTGACTATCCTTTTGGTTTGTTGATTTTTGGGAAGAGTTGGGATTTTTACTTTATCCTCATTCTTAGTTCATCAGTCCACGCCTGAGCAGTCGGCTAGGAGCCAGGTCGACGTTCATCACTTTGGTGTTAATATACCTATATATCCTAATGCCCTTCTTTTCTGTGTGTGGATGATGAGCAAAACATGTTTTTGCCTAGCCATCTACCCCTGTTGATTTTTCTTGTTGACTAATGGTCATTGCGCTTTTGGCGAACGATTACCATGTGCCTTGTTCATTTTCGTTCCCTGTGTTTTACTTTTTCACTTTAATTTAATTGAACACGATTTTATCCTACATTTGTCATCTTGTTGACAACCCTTACCTTTTGTTTGGACTGTGATTTTTCCCTATGCATTTATTTATTTGAAGACGATTTTGCCCTGTGCTTCTCTTACATCTGGCTTGCATTCTCCCTCTGCAATATTTATTACTTTGACAACAAAATTACCCTTGTGATGTCAATGATTATTTTTTATTTGTTGCGTTGGACAGATTTAATGTTTGACAGTTATCAAACATCTTAGTTATTCTTTTACTCTGACATTACCAGCAATTGTATATATTCTATTTTCTTGACATTGATTTTTTTATTTAAAAGCCAACAATTACAGTGAAGGACAATGAGATGCTCTTTGATTGATAAGGAGATGTATGTGTCGCCGATCCTTAAGTTTCCATATTCCAACTGAATGGAAAAATGATTCATTTATCCATGTCTGTGTTCTTGTTTGGTATCACAGCCGAATGGAAAAATGATTTATTTATCCATGTTTGTGTTCTTGTTTGGTATCCTAGCCGAATAGAAAAACGATTTATTTATCCATGTCTGTGTTCTTGTTTGGTATCCCAGCTAAATGCAAAAATGATTTATTAATCCATGTGTGTGTTTTTGTTTGGTATCCCGACGAATGGAAAAATGATTTATTTATCCATGTTTGTGTTTTTATTTGGTATCCCGACGAATGTAAAAATGATTTATTTATCCATGTCTGTGTTCTTGTTTGGTATCCCAGCTAAGTGGAAAAACGATTTATTTATCCATTTCTATGTTCTTGTTTGGTATCCCGGTGAATGGAAAAACAATTTGTTTATCCATGCCTGCATTTTTATTTGGTATCATGACGAATGGAAAAACGATTTAAGTATCCATGTCTGAGTTTTTATTTGGTATCTTGGCGAATGGAAAAACGATTTATTTATCCATGTTTGCATTTTAATTTGGTATCCCAACGAATGGAAAAACGATTTGTTTATCCATGTTTGCATTTTTGTTTGGTATCCCGACGAATGAGAAAAAAAAATGATTTATTTATCCATGTATGCGTTTTGTTTGGTATCCCGACAAAATGAAAAAAGATAGATATAAATTGGTCTGCGTTTGTAGTTTGATTCCACATCTTTTCAGATACGAAGAGTCAACCCTTTTTTTTGGCTTTAAATGTTACTCTTTGTAAATAGTGTACTCCTTGACTGCAAATTTGTTCCTTGTCTATATTATCGAAAATTTCACTTTCGTAGTGTTTGCGCTATGTTGGATATTGGCCTGTGAAAACTTATACCGAACCAGTCGCTAACCCTTTTTCATTAATGATGTCAACTTCAAGTTCTGTTTTTATTTTAAAATTTAAAATTTTCTTTTCAAGATAAGTTATCCTTGACTCTGTGTTGCCTTCTCACCACGAATCACACAGTTATAAAAAATTGCAAATATAGAGAATACGCAGAAAACGCGTGGCTCGATCAAATGATAGAAGTTGCAGGCTTGCCTATTTTCACGTTGAAACAATCATAATAAGAGTCGCATTGAAGAATAACTATTCCCATTATTATCGAAATCTCCAATAAATTCATTATAATTCATTTATGAAAGGTGGTTATAAAATAACTGAGATGTGTAATTGTTTTTATGTTTTGTCTTTTAGTTGGAATTGGACTAATTGATTTCATAATTTTCTGTTTTTAAATGGTGTTTCTGAATTTAGAAATGGATCCATCCTGTTGATAAACACTTGGGACACTAGGTTATCTCATTATTCCATCATTCCTACATTTGTTCAGTTATTTCATTACTCCAACATTCCTGTATTTTTGGGCTCTGTGTGGGTGATTGAAGTCAGAAATTTGGATCTATTAGACAACTCGTTTTACTCAACAACTTTAATTATTTAATAGACAGATGGTTAGACTTTAATACCATTCATATTGTTGACAGTGACTTGGAATTTAAAGTTGTGTACAAAGTCATATTTATAGAAAATTACATTACTATGCTTAATATTGATGTATATTGGTAAATTGCTAAATTAGATGGTATTTAACTTGTAATGTAGACTTGTATCTAATTTATAATTTAGACTTGTATTTAACTTGTAGTTTAGACTTGTATCTATTTTAGGCATGTATCTAAGTTGTAGATTATATGTGAATTTAATGTTAATTCAGAATTGTGATTTATTGACTCAATTGTAAGTTAGTCTTGCTAATTAGACGGGTAACCAATGTTAAATTAGATTGTAAGTATTGACTAATTTAGACTAGTTTAATGGTTGGGTAGTAGGTGAAGTCGCGTATGAGCTTACTCTTTTCTTCGAATGACATCATCTTTCGTCTTTTCGATCTAATGCTTGGGGTGTGGGTGTAGTCCTCATGTTAGTAACTCGACTCCTAGCAAGTTGGATTCATTTGGAGTCCTTGGTACAGGTAGGCTAGGTAGCGCTAGGGTTATTGCCACACCTATCACCTGGGGACGTCATGAGTCCTCATGAGAGGATCATGGCGCACCCTCTTGGATAGAGGTGAATGATAACTTGGTTGGATTTTGTGCCTTTCAAGTGAGTGTTGTTGATCGTTGTAAGTTTTCTATTGGCGCGTGGATTGAACACCTTCACGCGTTTGGTAGTGTGCCATTGAGGTCCTAGATAAACGACCATCGAGGGAGTTCTGTCAGGATGGGGATGTTGTCCCTTAGCTTGTAGGTGTGGTCATGTTGTGTAGGGGGGGTAGTCATTTCTCCTTGTTGTTTTATGCTTGTTCGCCTAGTTTCTCTTGTGCCAAGTGCGTGGCATCATAGTTGTATGTTGCCTAATCGATGTACGTGTGTTCGTCATCATGTTGTGTGGTTCAAATGTTGTCATCGTTTACTTTTTGCCTAAAAATTAAAAAAATAAATCTTTTGTACTTTCTGCTTCGCTTGCAGTCATAACGAAGGGGTCGTTACATATGGTATCAGAGAGGGGTTCAACCTGTGACTTGGGATCACTATGGCTTTCGTCAATATGATATTTGATTATAATGTTGCTAATTAAGTTGAATTGTATTTGTGCAAGTAATCATGGTTGGACGACGCCACGAAGGCAGACGACGAGGTTCTAGGGGAGGAGGCGCGATGCCTCCAGTAGCATCCACGCCTAAGGGGTCTAACCCCCAAGGAGACAAACATGTTGTCAGGTAGGAGAAAATAGCGGTGGGTGATGTGGTTGGGCTAATGCGGTCTTTTCAGTGCATGTATGAGGCACTGACTAGTCGTTTGGACAGAGATGAGGCTAGGGCATCGACACCCCCTGAGGCTCCACCGCACGCTCTGGTTGGTACTGGTAGCATTCACCGCGAACTCGAGAAGATCAAATTTCCTAAGTTATTTGGTGCCCCGGATAGTGCAACTGCCGAGGCATGTTTGGAGAATATGGATATGTGCTTTGCACTTTGCGACTATACCTCCAACATGAAGGTCCGCATGGAGGTCTTTCAACTGAAGGGGAGTGCTCTCCTATGGTGGAATATGCTCCTGCCACAATTGAACATGACCGTCGAAGACGTATCATGGGAACTTTTCGAGGAACGATTCTGAGAGAGGTACCTATCAGAGGAATTCATTGAGCATCCGCTCAACAAGTTCAACGCCTTACGACAGGGCGACCATATGGTGCCCAAGTACGAGGCCCATTTTATGGAGTTGTTTGGGTATGTTCCCCATATTAATACTGAGCAACTTAAGGTCAACAAGTTCTTGTTTGGCCTTAATGTCAACATATGTGCAAAGGTTAGGATTATTATGCCTCAGACCTTGCATGATACCATCTGTAAGGCCCTCATAGTAGAGGAGGATCTTATCAGTGGGGGTTAGAGCAAGACTCTAGCAAGGCCAGCAGGGCAGGTGTTATCTGGTGCGCAGTAGCAGTAGACACTAGCTAGGAAGATGCCAGGATATTATGGCTTCCAGAGAGGATCCACTTTCACTACACCTCGATGACCACTGCCTCAGAAGAGGACACCTTATCAAGCACCACAGCGTCAGCAATAGCGTCGACCGCAGCAACACCATTTTAGACCTGTTCAGTAGAACAGACCAGGATTCCAAGCTAGTGGGTCGTCAGCTTCTACTTCGGGTACCAGGAGTACTGGACTGAAGATAGGGTGTTGGACTTGTGGGGAGCCACACTACCAGCACGAGTGCTCAGTGGAGAGGACTAGAGCATCTGGATCAGCCAGACCAACTACCATGGGATATTTGGGCAAGGCCCATCGGATTCATGAAGTGGTGAATAACCACCAGGCAGAGCACCAGTCGACAATTCTCGAGACGTCAGGTACCGTTGATGACCAGACACTTGGTATTCTGATAGATCTCGGTGCTACCGAGAGTTTCATTTATGGTGCAGTGATAAAAAGGATTAAGGTAAAGGCAGTCAAATAGGATGAGTTTATCTTTGTAGAGATGGCTTCGGGAGCCAAACAGAAGGTTGGAGGAAAGGTTATGGGTTGTATCCTTAACCTGGGAGATTTTGTCACCAAGACCAACCTGTGCATCACAATCTTAGGATCTTATGAAGTCGCTATTGGTATGGACTAGTTGGAATCGCATGAGATGATACTCAACTGTTAGATGAAATGGTTAAGCTTGGTCGATGATGAGGGACAGAGACGTGTGATTGTAGTTCGGAACTAGGTATTTTCCCTGAGGTTCATCTCTTCCTTGTAGCTACAGAAGAGCATGCACAAGGGGTGTAATCCTTATGTGATCCTTGTGTTAAACGAAAAGGGAGTAGCGGAAGGTCTAGAACACCTTCTGGTGGTGAGAGAGTTTGCAGAAGTCTTTTCGTAGGAGTTACCTGGGATGTTGTCAGAGAGGGAATTGGAGTTTAACATAGACCTGAAACCGGGCACTGAATCGATAGCAAGAATTCCTTATCGGATGTCGACCCCAGAGTTATAATATTTGAGAACGCAACTGAAGGAATTGCTGGACCTAGGACTTATACGTTCGAGTGTGTCACCATGGGGTGCGCTTGTTATTTTCATATGAAAGGAGGATGGGTCATGGAGAATCTGCATTGACTAGCATTAATTGACCAAGGAAACAATCAAGAATCAGTATCCATTGCCAAGGATTGATGATCTGTTCAATCAGATGAAAGGTGCGACGATGTTTTCAAAGATCGATTTGCGACCAGGGTATCACCAGTTATGGATCAAGGATGATGACACCCCTAAGACCGCCTTTAAGATGAGGTTTGGACATTACGAGTTTATTGTTTTACCATTTGGACTGACAAACGCCCCAGGGGTATTTATGATTTTGATGAACGAGGTGTTCCACGAGTACTTGGACAAGTTCATCCAAGTATTCATTGATGATATTTTGATTTACTCCCGAACGATGGAGGAGAATGATGAGCACTTGATCTTGGTGCTACAGTTTTTGTGAGAGCATAAATTGTATGGGAAGTTGTCCAAATGCTCATTTTATCAATCGAGGGTTCACTACTTAGGGCATGTCATCTCCGACAAAGGTATCGCCATGGATCCAACAAAGGTAGAGGCTATTATGGAATGGCTTGCACTGACGAATGTCCTGGAAGTGTGTAGATTCATGGGTTTATCAGGATACTATCAATGGTTCATTGAGGGATTTTCAAAGATAGAAAATCCAATCATGAAATTGAAGAAGAAGAACAAAAAGTTTGTTTGGAACGAGAAATGTGTGGAAGCATTTCGAAGGCTCAAGGAGATGTTGAAAATGACACCAATAGTAAAGGTCCTTGACATGGATGCAGACTTCTTTGTATGCACTAATGCATCCAAGGAAGGCTTAGGCGGAGTCTTGATGCAAGACGGTCGAGTGATCTCTTACATCTCGAGGAAAATCAGAAGGCATGAGGAGAACTATGCGACACATGATTTGGAGTTGTTATCCATTGTATATACCTTGAAGGTTTGGAGACACTACCTTGCTGGATGAAAAATCGAACTAAAGATAGACCACTATGGACTACAACACATATTTATGCAAAGAAACCTGAACACGCTACAATGACGTTGGTCGGAACTGCTTAGCGAGTATGATTTCGAGATTTCTTACATAAAAGGAACAATGAAAAAAGTGGTAGATGCATTGAGTCAGAGACCACACATCGTTTTGGTCTTGCCTCTTCAGATGAATCTACGTGAAAATATTCTAACTTTACAATGCGATGATGACTAGTACAAAGAGGTCGAGGATTTTTTCGAACAAAACACAATGATGGTACTAAGATTTGAAGTATTTACGTTTAACGATGATGAATTATTGAGGTTTAAAAATCAGATTTATATACCACCGAATGATGAGTTGAGGCGTTTGATCATAAACAAGGCTTACAGAGCAGTGTACATGGCTCACCCAGGAGTCACGAAGATGAGGGCGGAAATTAAGCCCTTATTCTTTTGGAAAGGAATGAAGAAGACATAGTTAATTATGTGGCCAGATGTCTAGAAAGTTAGCAGGTAAAAGATGAACATAGACATCCAACAAGATTACTACAACCACAAGCTATTCTAGAATCGAAATGGAAAGTTATTTCGATGGATTTTATTGTTGGATTTCCATTGACGACAAGGAGACATAACTCGATTTTTTATGTTAGTCGACACTCTAACGAAGAGTGATCATTTTATTCATGTGTGTATGGCATATCAGGAACCTGGCATAGATAGAGTTTTCATCAGTGAGATTGTGAGGTTGCATGGCTTGCTTAGAGGATTATATCTGATCGAGGATCAATGTTTACTGGACGATTTTGGACTAGTTTCCAAGAGGCCTTGGGAGCCCAACTTAACTTTAGTACTACATATCACCAAGAGACTGACGGGTACACCGAACGAACGAACCAGACCTTGGAGGACATGTTGCACATTTACATGATGGACCAACAAAAACATCGGGAATAATTCTTGCCGCTCGTAAAATTCGCTTATAACAACAGTTAATAAAGCACCATTAAGATGGTGCCTTTCGAGTTTCTTTACAGGTGACCATGTTGGATGCCTTTGAGTTGGGATTGACTTGAGGATAGGGTCCTGGTGGGACCAGAAGTGATCCAAGAAATGGAAGAGAAAATGCAAACGATAATACAAAGGATCAAAGAAGAAAAGGATCGACAGAAGAGTTATGTCGATGTGCACTGTGTCCAACATAGTTATGAAGTTGGCGATCGAGTCTTCTTGTGGGTAAAACCGCATAAGAGTTCAATCAAGTTTGGAAGGGGATATAAACTATCTCCTACATTCATGGGACCTTTCGAGATTATGGAGAGAAAGGGGCTCGTGGCCTATTGACTAACCTTGCTTGATTCTTTGAGGCATATGCACGATGTTTTTCATGTATTTGTTTTGAGACATTATATTAGTTATCCTACACATGTTATTGACATGAGTTCCTTGCAGGTATCGGATGAGGGGGTGTTCACGGCTGAGCCAATCCACATCATGGATCATCGCACTCGACAACTATGGTGTCGAATAGTAGATCATGTCAATTTCCAGTGGGACAAATATAGTCCGCACTCGACGACCTGGGAGAACGCATATGATATGTGCCAGTAGTTTCCATTTTTGTTTGATAGATAGAATTTTGACACTGTGATACACATTATTTTGGCACTTATATACTCTGAAACTTCGGGACGAAGTTTTAACCAAGAGGGGGTGTATGTAACATCCCGCTCTTGAGTGCACTAAGCGAACTTATTCTTTGAGGAAACTTGCTTGCAAGTGATCTGGAATTATTATACTATTATGTGTTTGATTATGATTATGAGACATTATGGATTGATGACATGTTATGCTGCTATATTGACATAGATAGGTGCTATTGACTCGGTTTTCCTGAGTGTGCAGGATTTTGGACCTCGAGGCTGCAGAGGCATAGATGAAACCCCTTGGAATCCGGATCGAGTCGAGGAGTGGAATTTTAGGGTTTGATTATTGTATATACGACATTTGTGCATCTGATTAGATGATATGATTATGGATATTATTTCTGATATGATTTGTTGATGATGCAGCTTGATGATAGCTTGCCGACCAGACTCACATGTGGAGTAGAGGGGTCATGCACGATAACTAGAGATGTTGAGGGAGAAGTGTGGAAAACAACCCTACCACAACCTACTAGCACTCTCTTCGTGGATCGAACTATAGGTTAAAGATTACCTAGTTTGAGAAGACCCACGATGCCGTGAGGGCAGACTGCGATAGTCGCTCACGATGATTCTAAGGTGTGCGCAATAAGGCAGGGGGATTATTCCTTAGAGGCCCTTAGTCTCCAGCAATATCACATGAAGGAGTATTGACTCCAGGGGTTTTTGATATCTACCAAGTCATTCAAGAGGTTTGTGACACCCTTGGAGCACATAGTGCATCCTAAGGGCATGTCGCGCAAGGGAAACATAATGAGGCGAGTGGCACCATTGAAGAACCTAGTGTCTCCTGAAGGGCACGTTGCATTGTTAAATAATAAATGAATAAACCTAGATGGCCTTAGAACGAATAATGTGATAAAAAATATTTAAAACATTAAATCTCGCCCAACCTAGGAAAATAAAATCTAGGTCTAAGTGATACTTGTGATATATATATATATAAGAAGTAAATAATACTAATAATCATCTTTAAACATGTGAAAAAAATGGGGGGTAAGAAACTCAATTAAATTATTAAAATCAAATTATGAATGGATTTAAAATTTTAAAAGGGAAATAATTGTCTGTCACATGTGCTAATTAAAATTTTTACTAAAATAAAAAAGGGGGAAAAAGGGTAAAGTCTACACTTACTAATTCGAGTTTTAGATAAAAAGGGAAAGAGGGAATTTAAAAGATTTAGGAAACTAAGGGAAAAAGGGGGAAACATAAATAGAAAAGGGAAGCATAAGGAAAAAACAGATTGACTAACCTGGCAAGGAATCTTTCCTTTAAGAACTTTCTAAATTGAACTCAACTAGTAAATTAGTAAGGGGGTAAGTCATTAAATTGTGTGAGGGAATATGGGGACACCTAGGAGCGAATCTAGAAATTATTTTAGGTGGGTGAGGGAAATAGGAGTAATTAAATTCATTTCTGGTGCAATGAAGGGGATGGGTGACACATGTATGGGGAGGATTTTTCTGAACCAAATTATTGGGAATTAAATTAAATGGGAATTTGGGAAAGAAAATGACTTTGAAACTCTATATAAAGGAGGGAGAAGGAGGAGGATGGATTTCTTCTGTTATGCGTAACATTACGTTATACAATTTTAGACTTGATTGACTTAGCTTGTGGGAGTTGGGATACCCAGCTCGGTGAGGAGTGGTAGCTCGGCCTTATGAGATGAGTTGGGAGCTAGATGTTCTCTGGTTGTGTGTGTGTGGCCCCTTTGCAGCTCGGGGGGCTAAGGGGGAAGAAGATTACCCCTAGCGTTGGCTGGGAGGTACCGTTGAAGTCTCATCAGTCGACAAGCGGGAGTTCCACGGAGCGCGCGGGACAACAACTCAGAGTAGATGACTTAGGCTATGGTACATTTACTTTTATTCTGCCTGGTAGATTATTATTATACCTTACGCTTCCATTTTTATGTTTTTAATTGGGTAAAGAAAATGTTGACTTAGCATTTCAACCAAGAACTTGATTTTCCCCATAGCCTAAATCTTGATGCTTGACTTGATTCCCTTAGCACTCGATCCCTGAATGTGGTGACTGTCCTTTTGGTTTGTTGATTGTTGTGAAGATTTGGGCTTTTTACTTCGTCCTCATCCCTATTTCATCAGTCCATGCCTGAGCAGTCGGCCAGGAGTCGGGTTGATGTTCATCAATTCAGTGTTAATAGACCTATAGATCCTAATGTTATGCTTTTCTATGCATGGAAGATGAGAAAATGATGATTTTTCCCTGCCATATACCCCTGTTGATTGTTCTTGTTGAATAATGGTCATTGTGCTTCTAGCCAACGATTACGTTGTGCCTTTTTCATCTTCGTTCCCTGCATTTTAATTCTTCACTTTAATTTAATTGAGAATGATTTTAGCCTACATTTGTCCTGTTGTTGACAATCCTTACCTTTTGTTTGGACTGTGATTTTTCCCTATGCATTTAATTTATTTGAAGGCAATTTTTTCTTGCGCTTCTCTTACATCAGTCTTGTGGTCTCCCTCTGCAATATTTACTACCTTGACAACAAAATTACCCTTGTGAAGTCAACGATTATTTTTTTATTTTCTGCGTTGGAAAGATTTAAGGTTTGACGGTTATCAAATGTCTGAGTTATTCTTTTACTCTGACATTACCATCGATCGTATATATGTTATTTGCTTGACATTGATTTTTATATTTAAAAGCCAGCAATTAAAGTGAAGGAAAGAAATATTCTCTTTGATTGATAAGGATATGTATGTGCCGACGATCCTTAAGTTTCCATATCCCAGCCGAATGGAAAAATGATTTATTTATGCATGTCTGTGTTCTTGTTTGGTATCCCAGAAGAATGGAAAAACAATTTATTTATCCATGTCTGTGTTCTTGTTTTGTATCCCAGCCGAATGAAAAAACAATTTATTTATTCATGTCTGTGTTCTTGTTTGGTATCCCGACGAATGGAAAAATGATTTATTTATCCATGTCTATGTTTTTATTTGGTGTCCTGCCGAATGGAGAAATGATTTATTTATCCATGTCTGTGTTCTTGTTTGGTATCCCAACCGAATGAAAAAATGATTTATTTATCCATGTCTATGTTCTTGTTTGGTATCCCGGTGAATGGAAAAACGATTTATTTATCCATGCCTGCGTTTTTATTTGGTATCCCGGTGAATGGAAAAATGATGTAATTATCCATGTCTGCATTTTTATTTGGTATCCCGACGAATGGAAAAACGATTTAACTATCCATGTCTGCGTTTTTATTTGGTATCCCGACGAATGGAAAAATGATTTATTTATCCATGTCTGCGTTTTTATTTGGTATCCCAATGAATGGAAAAACAATTTATTTATCCATGTCTTCGTTTTTGTTTGGTATCTCGGTGACTAAAAAAAAAAATGATTTATTTATCCATGTTTGCATTTTGTTTGGTATCCCGACAGAATGGAAAAAGACAGATATAAATTGGTCTGCATTTTTAGTTTGATTCCACAACTTTTCAGATACAGAGAGTCAACATCTTTTTTTTTAGCTTTAAATGTTACTCTTTGTAAATAGTGTACTCCTTGACTGCAAATTTGTTCTTTGTGTATGTTATTGAAAATTTCGCTTTCGCAGTGTTTGCGTTGTGTTGGATATTGGCCTGTGAAAACTTATCCCGAACCAGTCGCTAAACCTTTTTCATTAATGACGTCTACTTCAAATTCTGTTTTTATTTTTAAATTTAAAATTTTCTTTTCAAGATAAGTTATCCTTGACTCTACGTTGCCTTCTAACCATGAATCACATAGTTATAACAGATTGCAAATATAGAGAATACGTAGAAAACTCATGCCTCGATCAAATGACAGAATTTGCAGGCTTGCCTATTTTCGCATTGAAACAATCATAATAAGAGTCACATTGAAGAGTAGATATTCCCATTATTATCGAAATCTCCAATAAATTCATTATATTTCATTTATGAAAGGTGGTTATAAAATAACTGAGATGTGTAACTGTTTTTACATTTTGTCTTTTAGTTGGAATTGGACTACTTGAAATCATAATTTTCTATTTTTAGATGGTTTTTCTGAATTTAGAAATGGATCTAGCCTGCTGATAAACACTTGGGACACTAGGTTATCTCATTATTCCATCATTCCTACATTTTTTCAGCTATTTCATTACTCCAACATTCCTGTATTTATGGGTTGTGCGTGGGTGATTATAGTCAGAAATTTGGATCTATTAGATAACTTGTTTTACTCAACAAATTCAATTATTTAATAGACAACTGGTTAGACTTTAATACTATTCATATTGCTGACAACATCTTAGAATTTAAAGTTATGTAAAAAGTCATATTTATAGCAAATTACATTACTATGGTTAATATTGATGTATATTGGTAAATTGCTAAATTAGATGGTATGCAATTTGTAATGTAGACTTGTATCTAATTTATAATTTAGAATTGTATTTAACTTGTAGTTTAGACTTGTATCTATTTTAGGCATGTATCTAAGTTGTAGATTAGACGTGAATTTAAATTTAATTCAGAATTGTGATTTATTGACTAAATTGTAAGTTAGTATTGCTAATTAGACGGGTAACCAATGTTAAATTAGATTGTAAGTATTGACTAATTTAGACTGGTTTAATGGTTGGGTAGTTGGTGAAGTTGCGTATGATATTGTGCTTTTCTTCGAACAACGTCATCTTGCGTCTTGTCGATCTGATGCTTAGGGTGTAGGTGTAGTCCTCATGTCAGTAACTCGACTCCAAGCAAGTTGGATTCATCTGGAGTCCTTGGTCCAGGTATGTTAGGTAGCGCCAGGGTTATCTCCGCACCTATCACTTGGAGACATCATGACTCTTGATGAGAGGATCATGATGTGCCCTCTTGGATAGAGGAGAATGATAACTTGGCTGGAGTCTATGCCTTTTGGGTGAGTGTTGTTGATCGTTGTAATTTTTCTATTGGTTGATGGGTTGAACTCCTTCAGGCATTTGGTATCGCGTCATCGAGGTCATAGATAACCAACCATCGAGGGAGTTGTGTCGGGATGGGGATGTTGTCCCTTAGCATGTAGGCATGGTCATGTTGTGTAGGGTGGTTAGTCATTTCTCCTTGTTGTTTTACGCTTGTTTCCCCAGTTTCTCTTTGCCAAGTGCATGGAGTCATAGTTTTATGTTTCTTGATCAATGTACATGTGTTCATCATTCGATTGTGTGGTTCAATTGTTGTCATCATTTTATTTTTTCCTAAAACTTAAAAAAAAAAAACTTTCGCACTTTCTCCTTCACTTGCAGTCATAACGAAGGGGTCGTTACATATATCAATTATAATTCTCAATTTCATTAACAACAAGTTCCCAAAAACATTTGATATCCTGAGGGGTATATATCCCATACACATATTTGAAAATCAGTTTCTAGAGTTAACATATTTTATAAATCCTTCAATTTCTTCAGTTTAACAAGGATAATGATTAATGAACTGACCAAATTTTAAATTGAATGTATAAACATTTCAATGATGTTTCCAATATTTCGTTTAACAAATATTATATGAAGATGTAATCATCAAATTACATTTTAACGCACCAATAATCGAATGAATCTTTCAACTTATCATATTAACCAAATAAATATATATTCAAAAATAAACACAAATTTTATCGAGCTAACAAGTGATCCAAAAATCCTTCCAAACATCAAATTTATGAAGATCAAATATGGTGAAAACAACAAGTTTTAAATATTTAATATAAATGGTAAATTAAATCATTCTAAGTCACCCAATTACAATAATAATATAAAATGAAACATCCAACCTTTATGTAATATGCACAAGCTATTATTTCAACACCTTGGTGCAAAATTTACAAGATACGATACAATAAATTGATTTAAAAATGAATTACCATGGCCAAACTTGATACAAGACTGATGCACTGCAATCTGAGGTATGTGCTAAGTACTCCCATTTTCCTACTAAGTCCAAGACTTCAGTGGTACCTCCCAACCAATGCTAGGGTTACTCTTCATCCCCCTTAGTCCCCCAAGCTACAAAGGGGCCAAGCAAAAAACTAGAAAAACAATAGCTCCAAGATTGCCTCACAAGTAAAACACAGTCCAACAAAATTTTGGCAGCATAATAGTCCTAATTAGAAGTCCCCCTTTCCCCGTCTACCCCATTTATTTTATAAGTAAATTCTCATTGACACTTGTCCACAAGCACAAGTAATTTAAATTTTTAATTATTTTATTAGTGATTATTCACCCACACACTTGTCTCACTCTCCCCAAGTTGCAAAAATAATTGTCCTCTTTATTTTATTAAAAAAAACATTTTCCCTCACATTCCCCAATGTGTTCCTATTTTTTCTCTTAGTTTTCCCCTTGTTCCCCAATTTCTCATTTAATGAGTGTCCCCGAACTAGATCTTAGTTAGAGATGAATTAGGAGTCTTGTTTTAGTTAGGATTCGTGAGATATTAAATCAAGATGCCACTCTATGTGTACATCTATTCTCTCATGTTTTAATTTCTTTCTATTTTAAATATCCATTTATTATTTTCATACATACATGTGAATTTTATTGAACCTCTATTTTTATCACTCTTTTTCCTAGAGTTTGACTTTATCTCAATAATATTTTTATTTATTTTATCAATTACTCTTAGGCTTAGATTTAGTCCTAAAGTTAGGCTTAGACTCTTGTTAGGCTTCTAGTTTATAATTTACTGTTTAATTAATTCCATGTTTTAACAAGGTCTAAATGATTCATTAAGTTCTCTAGGCCATCTAGATTTATGAATCACAATTTAATTACGTAACGTGCCCTTCAAGACGCACCTCTGTGCTCCAAGGGTGACACTCACCTTTGTCTGGTTTTGGAAGTTTGTTTGGCCCCTTTGATTCAACACTCCATTCGATCAAACTTGTGAGAGACCAAGGGATTCTAAGGTATAAGGATTCCACCTTATTGCGCACCCCTTATAATTCTTCATGAGTGATTGTCTCAGTCTCCCCTCATGACATCGTGTACCTCTCGGACTAGGTAATCGTTAACCTACAATTCAGTTCATGACGAGAATGCTAGTAGACTATGACAGGGACATTGCCACACCTCTACCTCAAATGTCTAGTTTTTGTGCATGACCCCTTTACTCCTTATGTGAGTCGGATTAGAAAGCATCGTCAAGACTACATTCACTAATAAAAATAGTGTCAATAATCCATGTACATAAATCATACTATAATCAATCATATATCTCATTTTCATAAAATGAAATACTTAAAAAAAATACAATCCACTCCCTTACTCAACCTAGAGTCCAATGAAGTCCATTGATGCCATCAACATCCATAACCTGTCATGTGTCCTGCACACTCAGGAGAACTCATCAATAATATCTGCCAATACATATACAGCAAAATAACAATAACTCACAATACATCATCATCATTATATATAACTCATAATCAAAACGAAATCATAATGTACCATAACCAAATAATTTTCACACAAGTCTCCTCAAAGAATAAGTAAATATGAGTGTGTTGAGTAGAACAGGATGTTACATACACCCCCTCTTGTTTTAAACTTCATCCTGAAGTTTGTACAATATATGAATTCAATTAAATAAATGTATCCAACATAGATCTATATATATAATCTATTAAACAAGTAAGGAAATTGTTGACGCATCTCATATGCATCCTCCCAGGTAGTCGAGTGTCGACTATAACTGTCCCATTGGACCTTGAACTAATCCACTATTCGACATTGTAGATTTTGAGTGAGATGGTATATAATTCATATTGGCTCTGCAATGAGAGCACACTCATATGACACCTACAAAGAACTCATGTCAATAACATGTGATAGATCACTAATATAATGTTGTAAAAAAGATACATGAAATACGTCGTTCATACACCTCAAAGAATCAAGCAAGGCTAGTCGATAAGACATGGGTCCTTTCCTTTCCACAACCTTGAAATGTCCCAAAAACCTAGGAGAGAGTTTGGAAGCCTTTCCAAACTTGATCGAACTTATGCAATTTTCCCCGCAATAAAACTCTGTCGCCTACCTCATAACTACAATCAATGCGATGCACATCCGCATAACTCTTCTATCGATCCTCCACTTCTATAATCCTTTGTATTATTGATTGCAACTATTCTTCCATTTCTTGGATCACTTCCGGTCCGACCATGACCCTATCCTCAAGTCGCTTCCAACTCAACTGTGTCTGACATGGTCACTCTCAAAGAAACTCAAATGGTGCCATCTTAATCGTACTCTAGCAACTGTTGTTGTATACAAACTCTACCAATGGAAATAATTCTTCCCAATGTTTATGTTGATCCATTACGTACATATGCAACCTATCCTCCAAAATCACGTTTGATCTCTCTGTTTTTCCGTCTGTCTCTGGGTGATACATTGTACTAAAATTTAGTTGCATTCCTAATTCTTCTTGGAAATTGGTCTAGAATCATCCTGTAAACACTGATCCTTGATTGTACATAATATTTCTTGGTACTCCATGTAACCTCAAAATATCTCTAACAAAAACTCTAGCTATATCTGGTGTCTGATATGTCATACGTAGTGGAATAAAGTTTTCACTCTTCATTAGAGTGTCAACTACCACAAAAATTGAATTTTTTCTCCTTGTCATCAATGGAAATCAAACAATAAAATCCATTCAAATGACCTCCCATTTTGATTTAGGAATAGCGTGTGGTTGTAACAGTCTCGATGGATGTCTATGTTCAACCTTCACTTGCTGACATTCTAGACATTTCAAAATGCAACTCACTATGTCCCTCTTCATTCCCTTTCAGAAGAATAAAGGATTAAGGTTTTCATTCATCTTCGTGACTCTTGGATGAGCCATGTAAACTGCTCGATGAACTTCACTTAAGATCAAAATTATTAATTCATCGTTAGGAGGTACACATATTCTGCCTTTATATCTCAACAATCCATCACTTTCCAATCAATAACCTTCATACTTTGGTACTGTAACATACCCAACCACCTAAAAGATAGGATACACCACTTAAATAGGCTGCAACACACCCAACCACCAACAGGTGGGGCACGCTACAGTCTAGGGACTCAGTTCTCTGAACTTACAACGAATTCAAAGGACTTCTCAATAGATGTTAGAGGAATGAAAATCACATGCATAAGACAATATTCAAACTACAATATAAAGAAGTAGACAACGTTCCATGCACAACAATAACCAGTAGACAGGTACATTAAAATACATATATCAGAGAGAATTAAATACACAACGGAATAAAATTATACAAAAAACACAGAGAGCACTTATCTTTCAAGTAAACATACACCAACTGGTTGCAGACGAAGGACGTTCCTCCCAACCATAGACACTATTGTTCATTTATTCTCAATAATAGGTCACCTTTAAGCTAGGGCTATGAATCCACAAGGATGGGTCCTGGGACAAATATACAACATATAATAGTTGGATAACCATCTCTTAAGTTTCTCAACCACACAACAAATCTGAATGCCCATCTCTCTTTCCCCCCTCAGCCCGCACAAACAAAATAAATGAACACCTTTCTCTTCCATGAAGTCCCTCAGGCTATCCCATTCATCTTCTAGGCTCAATTTCTACTAGACATGAAATATCCCTATTGAAAACTCCAAGGATTCTCAGTTGTGGGAATTTCTTACAGAACTACCATCGATACAATAATAACAATATTTTCATCACTCAAGCTATCACATGCCTTTCAACACTCACATCAATCCAAAGTACACCAACTCTCTTCTACCCATCCTACACAACCCAAGAGAATGGACCTCCACCCTTCCCTACCACACAATCCCTCAGGCAGTCCTTCTCCTTCTAGGGTTCCAGTGCAGCTGGTCTAGAATCGCCATGTTGGGACTCTCAGGACTCATAGTTGTGGTAGTTTCTATCCAAACTTCCATCAAGCTCATGCACATAGGAATCCATTCCCTCCTAGAATGATAAGTAAAATATTACAACCATTCAACAATGGCTCTCCTCTTCCCTCCACTTGTTTCCATGCTAAGTCCCATAGCACACAAATTAGCAAGAGTGAGTGAAGAGGAAAGAAAAAAAAGAGAACAAATGGAATAATATGACCAAAGAGAAGAAGACAAACCAGGGGAAGAATGGCACAAAACATATGCCCAAGGGATGTTTAAATTACCTGAAGACAAGAGCCACATGGACTCCCTCCCAAGAAGCTCATGTAACCTCTTTTCTCCATAAAATCAATTATGGGTAAAATAAAATAATAATAAAAATACTTATCCCCTCAAGCCCCCTCTCTCATGGAATCATAGCCCCCTATCTCTTTTTTACTTGTCCATCTTGAAACCAACTGTTTATTTTATTAATTTATATGAAGTATTACATTTGTTAGGAACTTTGGCCCCTTTTCAACTTTACTAGCTCACCAACCTAAGTCATAATTACATAATACATTCTTAGTTCATAAGGGTTAAAACCAGGATGTTACATCCCCCTCCCCTTATTTTGGCACTTTCCTCAGTGAAAAACACCATTCCAATATTATTAACATTACAAATCCATTCCCTCTAGCATTAATCCACACATGCAATCCAACCCAATATTATATACATAGGCACTCTGGCCTAAAATTAAATAGGTATACATAAGCATTTCGACCCAAAACATGTATAATGATATTCAAAATTCATATTTCTGGAAGCAGTTCCAACCAACAAGCTCTCCTTCCCTCTCAGCCCTGCACAACCCAAACAAGAGAACTCGTTTCTCTTCCATGTAGTCCCTTAGGTTGTTCCACTTCTTTCCAAGGTTCTAGTGCGCTTGGCTAGGAAGTTTCAGAGTTGAGGCTTCAAGAACTATAACCGCAACAATTCCACTGGACTTTCTTCATTCCATGCCTTAATCATTGAGCTCAATTTCCTTCTGGTGTTATTTTTCGCAAGATTCCAAATTAAATAGCCAACATCTCATCTGTATTATAAAAATATAGTCATCATGAGATATTGTTAGAACAATTTCAATCATAAATGTCAAATATGTTTTATACATGAAAACACAATTTTCAAAGCATGAGTTTTTTTCTTATAATGTTTGGCTCTGGAGATGTAGATATCTGTGTTTCTTAAGGGATTGCATACCTTCCATATTCAATACCATTCTACTTGCAATTTCCTCAACCTTTCATTTGACCACACAAGCTGTTATCATAGCATAACAATTTGTAATTATTAATTTATGAAATTGATTTTATACAGGAAATAAAAATTCCCATGCATGAATTTTCTTCTCAAAATGTTTGGATTTTGTAGTTGTATATATTAATATTCTTTATGGTATTACATCCCTGCCATATCCAAAACCATTCTACATGCAAATTTCTCAATTTACATTCAGCCAAAGGAATTTGCCAGTACTTATTAAATTATAATTCCCAAAATTGTTTTATATAGGAAACAATAAAATTTCCAGACATGAGCTTCTGCTCATAATAATTGGTTCTTGCAGCAATAGGCATTGTTCTTCTTTTAGACATACTAAACTTCCATATCCAAGACCCTTTCTTCCTGCAATTTCAACATTCCTCAGCCAAACAAATTGTCAGTATCTCATATACAAGATATATATATTTTCATGGTAACAATTCAAAACAACAACACAAAGTGATCTCATAATTGTTTACAACTACAATTCAATCACTTATATTAATCCAACTATCAATTGGAATGACCTCATTATTACATACATATGTATTATCATCCAATATTGTTTTTCTTCTATCCAGAAATATTTGTATCACTCTATCCCCTCAACAGATCTTTTCTATAATTTATCGTTATGTAGCTTCTTTAACCTGCAACTTTCTTGTTGTGATATCTAATAGTTCTTGAAGTGTTTTCAAATTCATGAGTTAACAATACTCAAATCATTTCAGCTATTAGCATAATCATTTACGGGTTATATCATATATACACGCATTCACCCAATGCATTCAATGATTCCTATATTATCACTTGTAACATTTTTAATAGCTCCAAAAATGATCTTGGAATTGTAACAACAACAATCCAATCACCTTCAACTAGTATTAAATATAATGCATCTATCCATCATTATGTATTCTTAGCACCATAGGCTTTTCATAATGCAACACTTAATTATTAAATAAAATAACAATCAATGTACCAATACCGATGGCCACATTTATACCATGCATCCATGTCTTGACTACATAATACCACATAGTTATGCCATGCATTCACCAAGGTGAGTTGGAAGGCCTGGCCAATTCCTCAACACATCATCCACAAACTTCTTATTTCTTTTTTGACTATCTAGATACCTTCCTTTTCAACCCAAACACAAAAGTAAGAATATAATGCTTAAGTGCACTTTAGTGTCAGAAAAGAGGTCGCAGTCCAAACATCATCTATACCATAGATACCATTGAGAAATCGCATATCACTAGAGCCCTTCCATATAGCATCTGATCTTAGACAGGAATTGATCTGATTATACCTCTAATCATGCAAAAATTTGCAAGCAATCATCTGGTTAGAATTATACATATCATACAAAATTATCAATTAAATTTACAGGTATCTTTTATGTTTAATTCATAAATAAAATAAAATATCAATTATAACAGTTATCCAAAAATTGAATGACTCTAGGTCATTCTCCTCTGAATCATCTTTTCAATGATTGAAATCTTTCCCCAATTCAATATTGGAGCTGAAAGTTAGGGCTCCCTAAAAAGAAACCACTTTCATCCCCCTTAGCTAATACAAAAAGAAAAAAATGCAAAGGCGCTTCCTTCAAACCATGATCCACAAGACCACGACCCGAAACCGCGGGCTTAATCACCCTTTAGCGCTCCTCTCTATGTTTTTCTACACAAGAGCTTATGCGAACACCAAGTCCGAGGGTTGGTTTACTTCCAGGCCCTTTTTACCTTAGCATGGGAACAACACTGGGAGCAAGTCCTCCGGAATTCGGTCTTTGGTTGTTTTCCCCTGCCAACTTTTGTTTTCCCCTAGAGTTACACTTCGTTGAAGACTTTAATAAATCCATTAGAAAAAATGGACAGTCGAGGTTTAATATCCCTTCGAATGGATGGTCCTTCCGCCATATGGAGGATTCAATGAGATTGATGGTTGCAGCTTAATCACACATTGAGACGGACGAATCTCAACCAATTAAAAAATTTAACGCTCTAGGGTATTTCCATTCCAGAGTATTCTACTTCCTAGGAGTGATAGTCCTCTGAAGTTCTTACCCTGTTCATCCACGAATTAAATGGACAGTCAAGAATTAATCAAGCATTGAGATAGATGATTCTCATAAACTATGGAAATTCGGTGCTCCGAGGCTCTGGTATATTTCCATTCCTGATACTTCTACTTCCCCGTAGTGAAAATACTATGAAGTACTTATCTCTGGTCCCTCTTCTTGATCCAATGGTCAAGAGAGGTCCTGAAGGAAACTCAGATCGACATTCTGCGTGCCTTATTGATTTTGGGCTTCGAAAATTTTCACTGATAGAAACCTGAAAACCCCTGTAGTCACATACTCCTGGATATGAAATGACATGCTGACATCACCTAGGGTGACATGGAACCATGTAACATGTGCCACGTGTCACTAAAAAATAAACAGATAGGGGTCCAAAAGGTACCAAATCTGGGTGACACATGTTCCAACATGGCACCCCTGCCACGTGGCATAAGCCACAATATCAACTACAAAGATGATCTATAATATCTTGTCCATATCCAAGGGTTCACATAACCCCACGAATTTACACTTCATGAATTCGACACTTCAGGGTTTTTCTTTGCGACATACTTAGTAATTGTCAGAGTGGTGAAGTTTCGAAGTCCAAAATTTGCTACCATTTTACCACTGCTAGATTTTACAGCCCGAAACACTCCCGAGGTCCTTCCCTCAATCTAAGGGTCGATGGGAATTACGGTACTTCAACGCTCCAGGGCTCCAGGCTATAAAAATTCAACAAAGTTAAAAACTTCTGAAGTCACATACTCCCAAAGTGGTCAATGTCGGCTGACCATGATCAACGACAAAGATCTCCCCATGCCTTTCATCATATTGGGAAACTGACAGTACTTCACGACTCTGACCTTTGATAGTTTAGGATTTTTCTGCCTACCAAGATCGTTGAAGCGATGAAGTTCCAAATTTTTACCTTTTGTGCTTGGCCTCAATCAATGAGTGATGATCAACAATCTGGATATTATGGTTGGGACTTAACCTTTCCCAACTTCTGGTTCTTCCTTCATTGGATGACTCTTTCTCACTAACCCTCCAATCCAATGATCCAAATATCCCTTGATACGTCGGTGGCGATCGCTCTTGAATTCGAAAGGGACGGTCACAATCCCACGATCCCTTTCAAGGATTGTGGACACTCTGGCTTCTTCGCAGACTCTACAATGTCATTCCTCCTGAGATTTTTGACTTCAAGGTCATAAATCGCTCTCAACTACAAGACTCTGACCAGTGGATCCAGCCCATACCGGCCCGATGTTTCAACCAGTAGCTCTGATACCATTATGTAACATACCCAACCACCCATAGGCCAGGCTACGCCACTTAAATAGGCTGCAACACACCCAACAAATAGCAGGTGGGGCACGTTGCAGTCCAAGGACTCAGTTCTATGAAATTATCTTGAATTCAAAGGAATTATCAACATATTTTAGAGGCACGAAAATCATATGCATAAGACAATATTCAAAATACATCATAAAGAAGAAGACAATGTGCCATGCACAACAATAACCAACAAACAGATAGATTAAAATACATATCTCAGAGATAATTAAATACACAGTGAAATAACATTATACAAAAAACACATAGAGCACTTGTCTTTCAAGTAAAAATTCACCAATTGGCTACAAACCAAGGACGTTCCTCCCAACCATAAACATTACTGTTCATTTACTCTCAACAATAGGTCACCCCAAATCCAGGGCTATGAATACACAAGGATGGATCCTAGGAAAAATATACAACAGACAGTAGTTGGATAACCAGCTCTCATATTTCTCAACCACACAACAAATCTGAATTCCTATATCTCTTTCCCCTTCATCCTGCACAACCCAAAGAAATGAATACCTTTTTCTTCCATACAATCCCTCATGCTATCTCGTTCCTCTCCCAGGCTCCAGTGATACTGGACAAGAAATCTCCCTACTGGAAACTCCAAGGATTCTCAGCTATGGAAATCTCTTGCATAACTAACATCGATATCATAATAACAATATTTTCAGCACTCAATCTATCACAGGCCTTTCAACACTCACAACA
>JASDQU010243446.1:115867-152188 GCA_032191745.1 Picea mariana | reverse complement strand
TTATAAACAAGAAATGAAATGGCAGCTATCTAGTTGAGAAATAAAAATAACAATCAATGCAATGTATCTAGACTACAGGAAATTCTTATATTAATTAAACTAATAAAATGAAACTAGCAAACTAACCTGTAATCGCATCTCCTATGTGTCCTGTGCATAGCATCTACGTTTGTTGTTTGATGAGGCCAACCCACACCACATTTTCCAAATGCTTCTCATAAACAGGAAACAATAATGGTCGGATGCTAATAACAGAACAAGTAAGATATGTAGTAATAACAATTTATAATCTGACAAATGATCATATTAAGATAAATCTAGCTATGAAAATTTACATATAACTGCTCATCGAATAAAGAAGATTAACCTTCTAATCATCAAATTATAACAGATTAATCACTGAATATAAAATGAGAGACATAAAATATGGACACTATATAAATCACATCACATCAACCTGTAACAAATCATGATATCTAAAGTAGTCAAAATTTGATTACAAATCGAAATGAGAAAAACTTGAACAAAAATATGATATATCAAAGCTAAATATGTGCAAATATCCACTTTCATTCAAGTTTGTTAATAAAAAATCCATAGTTTCTGCTCCCAGGCAGCGATGGTCCTTAGTTTACAAAACAATACATTTATAAAGGCCACGGGATCAAAACATTTCCTGTGGAAATCATCAAATTTGTTCCAAAAATTGTGGGGAATACAATCTCCCAAATTCCCATTGTTATCCAAAACTAATAGCCTATTCTAAAACCATGTAAAGAAATAGCATGTTCAGAGATGCCACTAGCGATTCAATCTCCTTTAGAAATCATATGTACCTGTAAACACACAAGAATACACGATTTCAGATTGCATTTTAGTTGTAAAATCAAAGAATTTGAATTTTAGTAACTAGCTACAGAATCTCACAATTCTGTAGCTAGTTATTATTATAACTAGAATCGTGTTTTATCAAATCAATCAAAACAGAATAGATGCAATTTGAGCAAACAAATATTGTATTCTAATTCAAAACAAAAACACAATCATCTCAAAATCATTTTTAAAATACCATACCTCAGTTTCACGGATTCGTTTTAATCAAGCAATTTTTGAATTCACAATGGCAGTGGCTGCTTCCACATTCTTAAAGACAACAGAGCCTATGGTTTTGTATCTTTTATCATTAGCTTGAGCTACATTTTGCAATATATCGTTTTCTTTAGTTAACACATTCACTCGGTCCCTCAAGAACTTGATCCGAGACTGAAGCAAAGGGACATCTCTGTAATACCAGTCGAGCCACGAATAACATTCGTTGCACTGTGGCAGGACAGAATGTGTATTAACAGGTGAGGAACTTTTCATTTGACTTTTAGGTTCTCTGTCGAGTTTGATCCCAGCAAATTCGGGTTTGTTTCTAAGACACGGTGGGAGGTTCGTCACATAGTCATAGGGATTAACTGAGAAAAGTCCATGTGAATATGGATACTCTTCAGTTAGAAACCGTTCTATTTCGGAATCAGAATCCTCACTTAAAAAAATTGGTTTTTGGTCTACATTTTCCTTAGGTTTATTACGGGCACATCATGAAACCCAATGCGTGGCCTTTTTACCCTTGTAATTGATATCACTATTACCTTTACACTTTTTCTTAGCAGACTTTTTAACAGGCTTACCACCATCTTTTGGATATGAATTAGGCAGAGTGTTGGGTTGGGTAGTGTTCAGGTAGGTCGAGGGTTCCACAGAGGGCAAGAGCGAAGAAGGGGGGATGATAGGCCCGACAAGGGTTTTTGTAACAACGAACTTGTCAACTTGTCTTATTTCAGGACTAGCAAAACCATTCCTCAACAGGAAAGCGTCCCAACAATCGCCATTTAACTTCAACTAATGAACCATAATAATTTTAATCAAACAGTGGTGGAACAGGCTGGAGTCGTCTTTCTGCCTTTTAAAACGCTTTGCCATTTTGTATAAACTCCGAAGGAGAAAATAGGGCATGTTTAAGGTAAAATCGATAAAACTCATGAGCAGCCGTAAGTGATATAAGAAAACCAAACCATATCTACCCTCACAGGTAACGAACTTCTTGACAATAGCTAACAGATCATGCCATCTAGGTTTTAGAGCTGTAACGGGCATACCTTTGTCACAACTGTTAATCTTCCTTGAGGTAAACAATAGTGAATAGGGAACTTCATCAACCTTTGAGTTTTTAAACCATTTTTGTCCCACGGCTGGCAGACCAGTGGATGAGCTAATGAAATCTTCGTTTAACTCAAGCTGGACATCTCCAACTTTAGCTCTGCAACCATCGAACGTTAGCGTGAATTTTTGAGCAACTGCCAGGTTAAAACCCTCGAACTTCTCAACAAAGACCCTCCAACCATTCCTCTCTAATTCTTCTTGGGCATGATCAAACAACAACAAAGTCTAGACATCGTTGGGTTCAATTCTCACTATAGGAGTCATGGCTAATAGCAGAAAAATAACAAGGTATTCGGCGATAAGGTTTGACAGGATAGAAACAGAGCCATTTTCCCCGAGCTTCCCCAACACAATACAAAGGCAACTCGGAATGCAAGGGCAGAGCGTTAATGCTATGCGTGCGAGGACAGTGGTGTAGGTTGAGGCTATGCAAGAACATCATATCAAGCTGTACTTGGAACGACACGTTGGTGTAATGGTACATACAAATCATAACAGTTAAAAACCATTATATGCATATCCACAAAACTTGATCAAAATGTCAAGTGAAGCATTGCATATCCACGATTTGACCAAATAAATCAATATGTCGAATAAACCATTGCATCAAAGATTTTATAAATCAAAACCATAACAATAGTCAAATGCATAAATGGGTGGTGTTTTGATACATATGTAACCAGTGGTGTGTTTGAGGCCAAGGAGTTAAAACTAGGTAAACAATTAGGTTCATGATAAACCAAATGAACATTAACCCTTTGATGTAATCAACATGAATTCCAACTGTGGGTTTTCACGCTTGCAGTTGTGAAAATGAAAACGAAAAGCAGGTATGCAAAAAGCGAAGGATAATGGTGTCGTTTAATGAGAAAAGTTGCGACGAGTAATGAAGGTTTAAAAACCCTATGTAGGCAGCTTGTAAAAAAAGATAGAGATTAATATGGCTTCCAACAGGTCTTCAAACTTCATGGGTTGCCGAGGAACATCATTAGTGACATGGACAGTGAATTCATGGGGAAATTTTGGAGAGAGTTGTTTCGGTTGGTGGGGACAGAGATGACACCTAGCACCAGATATCACCCTCAAATAGATGGGCATACCAAGATTGTCAACAAGTGGGTTGAAGGATATTTGAGGAACTATGTAGGTGGACAACAAATAACATGGGTAAAGTGGCTACATCTAGGAGAGAAATGCTCCCAAGGCCAAGGATTGAATCGTAGAGAGTCAGGATATTCTCAAGTTTTTTAAAGAGAACCTACAAATGGCACAGAACCGACAGAAGATGAGTGCGGACAGGAACAGGATAGAGCACAACTTTGAGGTTGGGAATTTGGTTTTCTTGAGACTCCAACCTTACAGACAGTCATCTCTAAAGACGAGTGGGGATGAGAAGCTCAAGCCCATATTTTATGGCCCTTATAGGATCATGTGCCGAGTAGGCGAGGTTTCTTATGAGATAGAGCTTCCAGAGGGGAGAAATATTCATAATGTGTTCCACGTATCTTTCCTCAAAAAGGAAGTAGGAAAATTCATTATCACTTCATAGGAGCTTCCCCCATTGGATGAGGAGGGATAGTTGGAGTTGGTACCGGAGGAGGTTTTGGAGTTTTGGGAGTGAAAACTGAGGAGCAAGGTCATTAGAGAGTGTTTAATCAGATGGAGAGGGCTTCCACTAGAGCATGTTATTTGGGAAAGAGAGTAGGTGTTTCATCACTCTGGGTTGGTATTGCTTGAGGACAAGAAATTTATGGAAGTGACGATTGTAATGTCCCTTTATGATTAGGAGCTCTAGAGAGGAGGCTTAATGGTATAAACTACCCCATTAGACTATATCCAGGGCCAAAAAAGGGGCAAAAAGGGTTACTAGAGGTCACTCCAGTCAAAGGTGTTATGTTCAAAAAGTGACATTGAGCTAAAAATGGTTAAAAGTGTTTTTAAGTCATTATGAGCTAAAAATAGAACAAATGATCTAAAATTAGAAGTCAACAGTGAATTAGGGTTTTGGAAATCTATAAGAGAAGAGTCAGCAACCTAATTTATTATTAAGTAGATTATGACTTGTCATTGAGGAGAGAGGTGCATGTCAAGAGAGAAAGTTTAGTGGATTCCAGGAGGAAGACACTAGTTGGCTAATTTCTGTGTTGAGAGACACACCCTAGGCACCTAGAAGATCACACAGGTCTTCCATCACTCTTCAACAATAGTTACGCAAGGTCCAACAACAAGGGCACACTTATCCAGGGTGAGGGTGCAACTCCTAAGGAGGTTCAGGGATTCGATTTGTCCCATCTAGGGAGAGTTCAGAGATTCCCCTCCGACCTAGTTGAGAGGAAAGAAAGGCACATATTTTTCCTAGTTCCTTGTTAGATTCCAATGGAGGAATCATCTGCGACACATTTTCCAGACTTGGAAGTGTGACACTTTTGGCGGACACATTCGGGGTTCTCGAGAGAGCATCTGATCAAATTCAGGGTAACCCTTCCAACCCATTTCCCAGTAGACCAAGGCGATCATTTTGAGATACATCTCAGTAAATTCTCATGGTGGAATCACTAGGACGTATTTTCCAGTGAGAGAGGGGTGCATTCCCCCAGGGGGATCGATCTGGGGTCCAGACCCACTAGCAGAGGGGTCGGTCAGTTACCAGTCCTATGAGCTATATTAGGGTGCACCATTTGGGATAGTTTCCAGGCCATTCCAAGAGGTATATCCTTGAGGGAAAACTTTCCATACTTCCAGCAGTTACCGTATGAGCTGCCATAGTTCCAGCTCATCCATTGATCCCACAGTGCTCATCTATTATCAGGTATTATCATTTATTTTTTTTATTATATTCTGTCTAAGATCCTTTTGTCTTTTGATCTATCCAATTGATTAATCCTATAAACGATTAGATCATTTATATTCTATAAACGATTAATCCTACATACACATTAGCAGTGTTTCCTAGACTAGCCAAGTCAGGAACATTACACAGTCCCTCGGGAAGTCCTTCTCCTTCTAGGGCTCCAATGCATATGGTACATAATCTTCATGACAGGACTCTCAGGACTCGCAGATGTGGAAAGTTCTATCCGAACTTCCATCAAGCTCATGCACACATGCATCCATTCCATCCTAGAATGATCATTAAAATATTATAGCCATTTAGCAATGTCTCTCCTCTTACTTCCATTCGTTTCGCTGCTTAGTCCAAGAGCACATGAATTAGAAAGAGTGAGTGAAGAGGAAAGAATAACAATAGAACAAAGGGAAGAATATGAAACAGGGGAAGAGTGACCCAAAACATACCCCCAAGGGATCTTTAAATTACATGAAGACAAGAGCCACATGGCCTCCCTCTCAAGAAGATCATGTAACCCCTTTTGTCCATAAAATAAATTATGGGTAAAATAAAATAATAATAAAAATACTTGTCCCCTCAAGTCCCCACTCTCGTGGAATCATATCCCCCTATCTCTTTTGTCCTTGTTCGTCTTGCAACCAATGATGTATTTTATTAATTTATATGAAGTATTACATTTCCTAAGCACTATGGCCCCCTTTCAACTTTACTGGCTCACTATCCTAAGTCATAATTACATAATACATTCTTATTTCATAAGTGTTAAAACCAGCATGTTACAAGTACCATCATGGTATCTTCTCTTGTATTAGACTTAACTTCCTTGTACCAATCACCGTCAATTTGTAGAGCTAGAATATTTTCTTGCAGATTCATCTTAAGAGGTATTACCAAGAATATGAACGGTCTCTGACTCAATACATCAACCACTCTATTCACCATTCCTTTAATATAATAAATATCAAAGTCTTATTCGCTAAGTAATTCTAACCAACGCCTCTATCACATATTCAATTCAGTCTGTGTAAATATATGCTGCAATCCATAATGATCTATATTTAATTCAAATTTTCTTCGAATGAAATAATGTCTCCATATTCCCAAGTCATATACAATTTCTAATACCTCCAAGTTATGTGTTTCATAGTTCTCCTCATGCTTTCTCAATTTCCTTGAAATGTAAGCAATCACTCGACCACCTTGCATCAAAACTTCGCCTAAACCTTCCTTGGATGCATTCGTGCATACCAAGAATTATTTTTCCATGTCGGGGATATTTAGTATCGATTTTGTCATTAACAACTCTTTGAGATTTTGAAATGCTTCCACACATTTCTCAGTCCATACGAACTTCATTTTTTTCTTCTGCAATACCCTGATATGATTTTTTGTCTTTGAAAAACCTTCGCAAAACTGTTGGTAATATCCTGCTAAACCCATAATGATACATACTTATTGTATGTTCATCAGAACTAGCCATTCCATAATAGCCTCTACTTTCATTGGATCCACAGTGATACCTTTTCCATATATGATATGTCTTAAGTAATGAATCCTTGATTGGTAAAAAGAACATTTTGATAGCTTCCCGTACAATTTTTTTTCTCTTAGACATTGCAGAACCAATCTCAGGTGTTCATCATGCTCTTCTTTATTCTGAGAGTAGATCAATATGTCTTCAATAAATACTTGAACAAAATTTTCCAAGTATTCGTGGAACACCCCATTCATCAAACTCATGAACACTCCTGGGGCGTTCCTCAATCCAAACAATAAAAATCTAAACTCATAGTGTCTCAATATCATCTTAAATGTAGTCTCAGGGATATATTCCTCCTTAATCCATAATTTATGATATCTAGATCTCAATTCAATCTTACAAAACACAGTTGTTTCCTTCATCTGATCAAATAAATCATCTATTCTTGGAAACATGTATTGCTTCTTGATCATTTCTTTGTTCAATTGTCGGTATTTAATACAGAGTCTCCACAATCCATCCTTCTTTCTCACAAAAATAACTGGTGCACCCCACGATGATACACTTGGATGTATAATTCCCAAATCCAACAAATATTTCAATTGCGATTTCAACTCCTGCAATTCTAGTGTCAACATCCGTTAGGGATTTCTTGCAATAGGTTCATTTCCAGGTTTTATATCTATGGTAAACTCCGATTCTCTTCCTGGCATCAAACCTGGTAATTCTTCAGGAAAAACATCTGCAAACTCCTCTACTACATGAAGGTTTTCTAGTCCTTCCACCTCACCCTTTTCATTTAGTGCTAAGATTGCATACAACTTGCATTCTTTGCACATACTCTTATGCAATTGTAGGGAATAAATAAACCTCAAGGACATTCCCTAGTTTCTTCTTGCAATTACTCTACTCTGTCCCAAATCGTCCGTCAAACTTAATTGTTTCATCTTACAATTAAGTATCGCATCATGCGATTTCAACTACTCCATGCCTATCACTATGTCATAATATCCTAATATCATGACATATAGGTTAGCCTTCGTTACAAAATCACCCAAGTTAATGCTACATTCCATAGCCTTTCCTCCAACTTTTTGTTTGGCACCCGATGCCATTTCTATGTATCTAAACTTGTCGTGCTCGAATGCCTTTACCTTAATTATCTTTAGTGATGCATTATAAATAAATCTCTCTATATCTCTTGGATCTATCAAAATAATAAAATTTTGATCAGTGATCATACCTGACATCTCAAGCATTGCGGACTGGTGCTCTGCCTGACAGTTTTTCACCACTGTATGTATCCTGTGGGCCTTTCCCAAATCTCCAACTGTAGTGGGTCCTGATGATCCGACTTCTTTTCCCTTCTCAATAGGAAAATATCGCTAGTAATGTGTCTCTCCACATGTCCAAAATCCAATCTTCAGTTCAATGCTCCTTGTCCCCGAAGTAGAAGTTACTGGCCTAGCAGTCTGTGGTCCTGGGTTGTTCTACTAAACATGCCTATACTTCTATTGATGTTGTTGTTGTGCTCTATAAGGAGTCCTCTACTAAGGATTTTTTCATCGTGGTGTAGAGAACATAGGTACTTTTGGAATATCTTGATGCCCATAAGTATACATGACTGGTGTCTGATGTTGTTATGCTTTTGATGTCATCTGTCCAGTCAGTCTAGAAGGATTCCTACCCTAACCCCCACTCTTTAGTTCTTCCTCAACAATGAGGGCCTTCTGAGCTACATCATGTAACGTCTGAGGCATCAATATCCTCACCTTTGCACGTATGTTGAAGTTAAGGCCAAACACAAACTTGCTGACCTTTAACTTATTCATGTTCAGATGTGGATCATACCTCAGTAGCTCCATGAACTTAGACTCATATTCTGACACTGTACGAATACCCTTTTGTAAGTCATTGAACTCATTAAGATGATGCTCAATGAATTCATATGACAAATACCTCTCCCAGAATATCTCATCAACCAGTTCCCATGACACGTCTTGCACGACCATATTTAGTTGAGGTAGGAGTGTCTTCTACCAAAGTATAGAACCCCCTTTCGGTTGAAACACCGTCGCGTAGACTTTCATTTTGGAGGTGTAATCAAAATGTAATATACCCAAAATTTACCCCCAAAAAAAAAGTGTTAGGGACATTAAATCTCTTTCATCTTTGAAAATCTATTTAAAAAAAACATAACTTTAATATATGTAGAGTAGTTATGCTATTTCTATTGTCCTTCAAAAAAATTGCGCTTATATTTTCTTGATACAATGCAATGTTATATAGAATAACTTTATCTCTAGAAATACATCATGTAATACAAAAAAGCATATCGTGTAACCATTACAAAATTATTGACTATCTTATTTTCTACCCATGAACCTTAATTGTTTATCCATTAAGATACAAGTGCACCTATTCACTATGCAATATCATATAAGTCTCATAGTTGAAAACATTCTTGTTCATGGATATAGGCATAAATAGTTTAGTACCTAAACTATTTCAACCCCATTCTAATAATTCCATCATACTCATACTAGTATACTACATTATATACTACAAGGATTCTATACATAAAACGACCCCTAGCATAAGTGTATCATTTAACATACAAGTCGTATATGGGTTGAATTCATTAGTACGTGTGTTAACAATTATATTATTATTACGACGTGATTAGCAATAGATGTATTGTTTGTTGTCGTCATAATTTTCCCCACGATAATAGTCGTTAGTCTGGAAATTGTTTAATGAGTCAGAACTATAAGAGAAAACCCTTAACCAAGTGAGACAGACGTGACTGAAATGCATACTTGTATCCCTAATTGATTGGCATTATACTCCACAATAAATTGATAATAGTTCTAATGAAAGGTATGACAGTCGTTACTTAAAACCCTTCTTAGACCATTAATGGTGCTCGGTGAATGTACCTCCCTGAAAACTGTCGGTCGACCACTATGCCCAATGTAACCCTGCCACCTCACTCTTTTCATATGGCAAGGTACTGTTGCATAACTACCACTATTACTCTTCTCTGCGAAGGGTTTCTAGGTGGTTATTACCTCATTTCTCCTTTGGTTCAACGTATTTTGCGAAAATGCTTCAGTGATAACCCTGCAATGCTTAGCTCTGTAAGTATGGTCGATATCTTGGAGTGGACTCAGCCTGGGCAGAGAAAAAATAGAGGCATATGCAAGTTGGATATTTCCCTATGCAAGGTAATCAAAACTCTCTGTTATTTTAGTTTTGAACCCCGTGACTCTTGAATATCGTAATATGCATTTGGTAACTTATCTAATTCCTTTTGTTCGGTTTGTTGGGTACCCTTTCAATGCTTTAGGGTTTGTCGTAAATCTATTTTATTTTCCTCTGTGCTAGGTCCCTTAGTTTTTACAACCCATGATAAGTATTTTTACCACTATGAAACTTCGTAGTAAGTCCTAGACTATATTAGCATCCCAAAGGGAAACAAAAATACCCATAAGCGCATGAGTTATTTTTATAAATGAGATTAATGCTTGATGTGTCTTCAGTCCTTATACTATATGTTTGATCTCTGTGCACACTCGATAAGAGGTTAAATACCCGGGTCAAGTCTTTCGGGGATTCAAAGATTCGGTATGTTTCCATGTCCCTTTCATTATCCATCTGTGTGAAATCATGGATACATTTACAAGGGTATGGTGACGACCCTCTAATGTATTATGTCCCTTACGCTCTGAGCGCATGGTGAAAAAAGGTACATTTAGCTTACTTCTTCAATTATAAATCAATATTCCGCATTGATAAGAGAGTTTCAGACAAACCCTCTATAATAATAGGTTTCACTATAATTCTATACTACCTAAACGCATATATAAGTTTCTGTCCTGAATCTATGTTCTTAAATATGTACTTTTAAACTATAAAACTAGAATTCTTCTTTGTACTAGAAATAGTATAATGAGATACCTTCCATACCCTATATAAATATATTTCTATTTGAAGGACCATCTTCTGCAGCAAGAATGTGACTTCATTATGTCCATACTGCGTATTTTAATTACGATGTTGATACTTACGATTTCGCTTTTGAGTTTTTATATAGAAATTCGTAGGTAAACAAATGTTCTGCATCTCTATCTGAATTTCCAAACTTGGAAAGGATGCGTCTCTGTCGAAATGCGAGTTTACTGTGTGTAAATGTCAGGTTTTAATATTTTGGTTATATAGAAAGTTATTTACCCATTAAGGGGATTCATCATTGAGTCTAAGAGGTTTTCCACTTAAAGTATTTTATTTGCTATCCTTGTACTCATACAACATTGTATACATGAAAAACCCTATGCTCTGTACATATATGAGAGCACGATTTTACTCTTGGTAGAATGAACATTTGTACTCTGGGCGAGTTAATCTAACTCTGATAATTTAACATTATGGTTATGCAATTTAGTAAATGTTTAACACTATTTTAATTTCTTGTATATATTCGAGTGCATTAACATGTTTTCTTTCAGTTATAAAACTAATGATGGGACCCTATTTTCCTTGTGAGGGTACCCATCATCCATTCCTGGGTCCAATCCTCCCCTTTAGAATATGGAAAGAGAATCTCTTCAACACCGGTGGGGAATTGCATCCATGCCAGCTATAAGCTAAGTACTATTCATTTTCTAAATCTTTAATATTTAATTTCGTTTGATTACTTTAACATTGTTTACTAAATCTATCGATTTTCCCCTTGGCAGGATTAATCACTCTGAAGGAAATGGATCCAAGGGATTTCCTTACTCGAAAAGGTATATGAGTTCCAAATCTCAGCGTTTAATTTAAAACTTTTCAGATTCTGTTTATTAGTGTTACAGGGTCTTTACCCTAGGGTACTCTTCTGTGATAATTTTGAATCAAGGTTTTCATGGATAAACCATTAATTTGTAATTTGGTTCTTTAATGGAATACATGGTTGTAAAAGACACTCCATTTGAATACAATTTCACAATTTACAATAGCAATGGTATCATGTATTATGTAGAATATTGAATCTCTATTTGTTTATGGACCATCATATGTATAGAATGTAATTTCCTTTCAAAAGGGAGGACTGCTATTTTCTTTATCTATGTTCTATGGTACATGTAGAAAAAATGAAATGGTATTCTGCATGTATATTTATGTACATAAATATATCTATATGGATACATGAAAATACACACAGTTATCCTCTGTAGAAGGACGTATTCACTTGCAAATTTCCAGAACACAAACAATAGTTCTAACATTATTTATGCCTCATCAAACATATACATATATTATTATCTATACATATATAACTCAACTTCATTAGCAATTAAAACTCACAATATATTTATTATCTTTACTTAGTGAGTATAATCAAACTGTAAGATAATTATCATATAGCCATCTCATTCTATCATCTAATAATTAACAAAACATTGAACAAGAAAACAAGTAGATGCACATATCTGAGTAAGATGCTAGAACACAAATGAAACAACAAAGTTCCACCCAACCGTAGAATAGAACAACCAAATTACTTGCTCTGTTCACCCCCTAGCCTAACCATGAGTCCATAAGGGAAAATTCCAATGATCCTCTTTTTTCTACAGTCCTCCTTTCAGATTAGAAAAATGCCCTTGCCTCACACTAAACAGTGTTCATAAAAGCAAGTGATATCCTTTCTCCAACATACTAAGTAGTGTCTTACCTCCTCCCATATGTTGTATGTCATGAGCATCTTGTGCCTAGGTATTTTTCCCTCCTTGGGAATTTTCGTAGCTTTACAAATCCCTGATTTTTAGGGGTTGCTAGTGGTCAAATTCCTCATTTTCCACTTTTCAAATTCATCCCTAAGGTAACGCAAGTTTGTTCCCCACTCATGGAGTCATGGTGAGTTGTTTTCAAATTGGATGTTCCATTTGTCCTTCAGTAATTAATATATATAAATATTTTTCTTTTACATGTGTCTCAGTCAAAGAGTTAGTTGGTCAAATCAAATATTTGCTCAACAGTCACAAATAATTAATTACAAATAGTCAAATTCCAAATTTGGATTTTCCATAACTGAAATAATTTTCCAAATGTGAGTTTGCCAAAAATGTAAATTTATTCCTAAGTGCACACAGAGTTTAATAATTAATTATTTTTGGGGATATTACAGCCTCTCCCCCTTCAGTACAACACTTTCCTCAGTGTTCATTCCTCTCTCGGAATATGGTTGGATAAGATTTCTACAAATCTTCCTCCAATTCCCAAGTGGCCTCCTTAGGACTAATGTGCTTGCATTGCACTTTTACCTAGGTGATGGCTTTGTTCTGTAGTACTGTTTCTTTCCTGTCTAGAATGCGCAGAGGTTCCTCTTGGAACTCGCCTTCTGGTTCAACCTACACCATGCTCCAATTGATGATGTGAGTAGGATCATGAATATACTTTTTTAACAAAGAAACATGAAAAACATTATGAAGTTTTAAATTTGCAGGGAGTGCAAGTTGATATGCCACAGGTCCAATTTGAGCTAATATCTCGAAGGGGATGCAAAACCTGGGTGCCAAATTTGAACAGTTTCCTAGCTTCAATGAGATTCTTCTTTCTTTGACTTTCAAATACACCTAGTCTCCAACTTGAAATTCCTGGTGTCTCCTTTTCAAATCTGCGTAGCTTTTTTGTTTGTCCCGTGCCTCTTTTAAATTTTATTGTACCTTTCTTACCATCTTCTCCATTTCTTGGAGCATTTATGGTCCCATCATGAGTGTGTCAACTGGGTCATCCCAACTAATTGGGGTTGTACATTTTCTATCGTATACTACTTTGAAGGGGTTCATTTTAGCTGACGTCTAATAGCCATTATTCTATGCAAATTACACTAAGTGTAGGTATTCCTCCCACTTAGTTGGTTTCATCCTTATGTACATTTGTAACATATCTTCCACAATCTGGTTCGTTCGTTCATTTTTCCCATCGATTTGTGGATGGTAGATTGTGTTGAAATTCAGGTTAGTATTCAATCCTGCAAACAATTATTTCCAAAACGTTGATGTAAATTTGACATCTCTATCTGGAATCACAATTTTAGGAATACCATGCAATCTAAATATTTCCTTCATAAATATTCCAGTGATGTTAATAAATTTATAAGTAGATTTCACAAGAATAAAATGTGCACACTTGTTAAGTTTATCGATCACTACCATAATCAAATCATTCTTCTTTTATGTTTTAGGCAAACCTGTGATAAAGTCCAGTGAGATAGTCTCCCACTTCCATTTCAATATAGGCAGAGGTTGTAGCAGGTCTGCTGGATGCTAATGTTCAGCCTTCACCTGCTGACAATATGGGCATTTAGATAAGTATCAAGTTGTCTCACCTTTCATGTTAGGCCAATAAAACAACCTCCTCAAGGCTATTACCATTTTCTGGTATCTCGGATGACTAGAATATGGATTTTTGTGCACTTCATCCAAAATTGTTAGCTTTAATTCAGTAGAATCTGGTATGTATAGCCTGTTTTTGAATCTTAGTAGTCTGTTTTTATCCAAACTTAGATCTGTTCTATCCAAATTTTCTGCATTTCCTTGTAAATATGCTATTGTTTTGATGTATTTTTCATCAGTATCACTTGCATATTTTATTCTTTGTTCAATGTCGCTTTCTTTTCTACTAATACTTATCTCAAACAGTCCATGAGTTCCTCTACTTAAGGCATGTACCACTTTATTTTCTTTACCCTTGATGTGTCTTACTTTGAAATTGAATTCACCAAGAAGGCCAACCACCTTGCTTGTCTGACGTTAAGACCTGGTTGACTAAATAAGAATTTCACACCACGGTTATCGGTTAGCAACATAAATTTTCTACCCATCAAGTAGTGTCGCCACATTTTTAGCACATGAATTACAACCGCTAATTCCAAGTCGTGTGTGATGTAGTTTTGTTCATGCCCTTTTATATTTCATGATTCGTAACAAATAATGTGCCCTTATCGAGTTAGGACACCTCCCAATCCTTCTTTTCTCTCATCCGCGCAGATTGTAAAGTCTTTATCATGGTATGCTACCCTTAAAATAGGTGTTTTAGTTAATTGTTCTTTCATCTTGTTAAAGTTGTCCTGACATTTATGTGTCGAAGTAAACTTTATTCCCTTTTTATGTAGGGATGTGATTGGGTATGCAATCTTAGAGAACCCCTCGATAAATATGCGGTAGTAACCGGTAATTCCCATGAATGACCGGATGTCTGTCACATCCTTAGGGATAGGCCATTCCATGATGGCTCTTGTCTTCTCTGGGTCAACTGCAATACCTTCTTCAGATATTACATGTCCTAGGTATTGTATTCTATTTTGGTAGAAGTCACATTTGTCAGATTTTTCATAAATCTTGTGTTTCCTTAAGGTATGCAATACCACTTTTAGATGTTTTCCATGTTCTTCTTCCATTTTCGAATAAACTAAAATGTCGCCAATAAATACCAAAACAAATTTATCCAAATATTGATTGAATATGATATTCATTAAACACATAAATGTTGTTGGTGAGTTAGTAAGACCGAATGGAATAACAAAAAACTCATAATTTCCATATCTCATTCTAAAAGTTGTTTTACTTATATATTCATCCTTTATTCTGACCTGGTGATAACCAAATCTTAAATCTAACTTAGAAAAAATATTTTCCCCTCCCACTTGGTCAAACAGATCATTAATTCTTGGTAGAGGATACTTGTTCTTAATAGTCTTTATTTTTAACGAAAAGGACTGGTGCTCCTCAAGGAGAGACACTTGGTCTAATGTATCCCTTGTCCAACAGTTCTTGTAGATGAATTTGAAGATCTGTCAATTTGGGTAAAATCATCCTATAGGGTGCCTTAGATATCGGGGTTGATCTAGGTAGTAGATCGATAGAAAAATATATCTCTCTTCTTGGAGACAGTTCTGGTATTTCGTCCACAAATAAATCTCTAAACTCATGTAAGACGGTAAAGTCTTCTAGGTTGGGTTTATCTTCCTTTTCAAATAGCTTTGTCACTTGAATATCATAAATCTAACAAAAATTATTCATGCATTTCTTAAACTGCATTGTTGAAATCTACCTAACTAAGACTGGTTTTTTGATGCCTTGTACTGTCCTAACTGTGTTGTTTTCTTCTTTGTAATTAAGTTATTTTTTGTAAGAATCCAAAGTTACTTTATGTTTCTCTAACCAGTCCATTCCAATGATTATATCATACGATCCCAAAGGTAAAATATTCATATTTAACTTTGTATTTTGGCCATCTAGACTGAGTTCACAATCATAAATGAAATCTATTATTTTTATATTAGTCCCTGTTGCTAGTTGTACCAACCAGGATTTAGTATGATTTACTTTCTTAATCTTGTTTGAATCAACTAAACCAAGAGTAACATAACTCAGACTAGCTCTTGGGTCAATTAAAATAGAAAATACAATTATTATTAACTTTACCTTCAACCTCCACTATAGTGGATTGATGATCATATTGTTGGCCATCCACATATGCATTAATTTTGTGTACGCTTTTTCCCACCTCTCCTACTGTAGAGGCCTCTTGCAGGTTATAAACTGTGTTCCTTGCTGCAGAAGTTAAACATGGATAGTTCCTCCTTAAGTGAGGTTCTCCACACTCCCATCATTTTAACGGTTCCCTGGGGCTTTCCCCAAATTTCTTGGTCCCCAGATTAACTGGTCTACCTCCCCCTTGGGTGTTCTGGTTATTGGAATGAAAATATTTTCTTTGGAAATTCTTTGCATCATTTTGGAAAGGGGATGGTTGGAAGCCTTTCTTCCACTGATTCATTCTGTCCTGTTTCTTGTCCTTCCAAGCCTTGGGAATTTTAGACCATTGTTTGTACTGATCATAACACATCCATGCCTTTCTAAAAATTCGCTTAAGGTATTAGGATTGTCGAATTTCAATTATGCCCATATAGGATTGTGGTAGACAGCGTAGGAATCATTGTATTTTTACTTTGCATTCCCTTATGTATGGCACAAATATTAACAATTGAAGAATTTTTTTTATCAGGTCGTCCATGGTGATTTGTTCGAGTCTTAGATCATAAAATTATTTGGTCTTTCTTTCTGATAAATACTGTTTCTTGAAGTTTTTCTTGAATTTTGACCATTCCATATGTTTTTCCTTTAAACCCCTGGCCAAATTCAAGTCCTTCCACCAAATACTCGCCTTTCCTTTCAGGTTATAAATGGCCATTCTGACGTTCATGTTACTAGAATAATTATAAATTTGGAAATACTTTTTTATATCCAGTAAACATGCTTTGGCCTCCTCCCCTATCCTAGATTCTCCTTCAAAGGTGTATAGTTTGATATTCTTGAATTCACCCTCCAGGTGGTCCACCTGTTTTCTTTTCCTTCCCGTGGTTGTTTTATTTTCTGTTGTTGGTGTGCCTTCAGAAGAACTGTTCTTGTTTTCTTCTTCAGGACTGGAGTTTTTGGAGGCTCTTTTACTGCCCTCTTCATCCTTGTCATTATCCTTTGGACTCTTCTTTGTTACAATGCTACACAAAAACACTTCATTTATCTCTTGTTGGTCTTTGTGCCTTTTTCAGTTTCTCATTATCTTCCTTGAACACTTGTATCTCCACGATAAGGTTCCTCATTGTTTCCATAACCTGGTTGGATGAAATTCCTTCATTGTTCTGCCCAAGTTCTCTAGGAGGTCCTTGATTGGGATTTTCCTTAAGACTAATCTCATCTTCGTTATGTGATGCCATTATCACAACAGAACAAAAAAAAATTGTTTGTAACAGTAAGCATTTTTGTTAGTTTTTCCTTTAACAAGATGAAATGTACTAAACTAATTTTGGCCTTGCTTTGAGGTCCAAGTGTTGTAACCTTAAGCTTTGATACCATATGTATGTACCCAAAATTTACCAAAAAAAAAAAAAAAAAAATTTAGGGACGTTAAATCTCTTTCATCTTCGAAAAGCTATTTCAAAAAAAACATAACTTTAATATATGTAGAGTAGTACTTCTATTTCTATGGTCCTTTGAAAAACTTGTGCTTATCTTTTCTTGATACAATGCAATGTTATATATAATAACTTTATCTCTGAAAATACATCATGTAATACAAAAAAACATATCGCCTAACCATTACAAAATTATTGACTTTCTTATAGTCTACCCATGAACCTTAATTGTTTATCCATTAAGATACAAGTGCACCTATTCACTATGCAATATCATATAAGTCTCATAGTTGACAACATTCATGTTCATGGATATAGGCATAAATAAGTTATTACCTAAACCATTTCAACCCCATTCTAATAATTCCATCATACTCGTACTAGTATACTACATTATATACTACAAGGATTCTATACATAAAACGATCCCTAGCATAAGTGTATCATTTAACATAGAAGTTGCAGATGGGCTAACTTCATTAGTACATGTTTTAATACTTAGATTATTATTACGACATGATTATCAATAGATGTATCTTTTGTTGTCGTTAGAATTCTCCCCATGTTAAGATTCGTTCGTGTAGAACTTGTTTAATGAGTCAAAACTATAAGAGGAAACCCTTAACTAGGTGAGACGGATGTGACTGAAATGCACAGTTGTATCCCTAAATCAATGCCATTATGCTCCTTAATAAATTGATAAGAGGTCTAATGAAAGGTATGACATTTGTTACTTAAAACCCTACTTAAACCATTAATGGTGCTCTGCGAATGTACCTCCCTGAAACCTGTCTCTCGGCCACTGTGTCCAACGTAACCCTACCACCTCACTTTGTTCACATGGCAAGGTATTGTTGCGTAACTACCATTATTAATCTACTCTGTGAATGGTTTCTAGGTGGCTATTACCTCGTTTCTCCTTTGCTTCAGTGTATTTTGCGAAAATTCTTTAGTGCTAACCTTGCAATGCTTAGCTCTGTAAGTATGGTCGGTATCTTGGAGTGGACTCAGCCTGGGCAGAGAAACAATGGAGGCATATGCTAGTTGGATATTTCCCTACGCAAGGTAAGCCAAACTCTCTGTTATTTTATTTTTGAACCCCGTGACTCTTGAATATCGTAATACATGTTTGGTCACTTATCTAATTCCTCTTGGCTTTGCTGGTTTTGACGTTCTTGGATCTGGGTTAGTGTATTTATCGGTTTGTTGGGCACCCTATCAACACTTTAGGGTTTGTCGTAAGTCTATTTTGTTTTCCTCTGTGCTAGGTCCCATAGATTTTACCCCCTGCGATAGGTATTTTTACCACTATGAAACTTCGTAGTAAGTCATGGACTGTATTAGCTTCCCAAAGGGAAACAAAAATACCCATAAGTGCATGAGTTAGTTTTCTAAATAAGATTCATGCTTGATGTATCTTCAGTCATCGTACTATATGATTGATCTTTGTGCACACTCGATAACAGGTTAAATACTTGTGTTAAGTCTTTTGGGGATTTAAAGATTTGGTATGTTTCCTTGTCCCTTTTGTTATCCGTCTATGTGAAATTGTGGATAGATTTATGTTGACACAGGGGCAGAACCAGGGTTCAACGCTTCAACAACACACCAACAAAACCCTAACTATTGGTCATTTTGGAACCACCTGCAAAGCAGATGAAGTCTTAACTGAGGTAGAGGCAGGGGTGGTTGCAGTACTCCAGTGTCTGCAACCTTAGTTGGGACACAGATATGTTATTGTAACACCTTAACAAAGCACTTAGTAGTTATAGTTCATTAGTATTTAACCTTTGTTTACAGTGCATATAAACCCTAATTATAGAGCAATGCATTATTCACTCAAATCTACCACATATAAACCCTTAGTGTAAGGAAACAAATAAGATCTAACATTCATTCATATCACTAAGCACTAAGATATCATATCATGTCCATCTAAGCATACATTACTACACTAAGCGTTAACCATATGAAAAATAAACAATCACAATGCACAAAGAAACCATAACACAGGATATATGTGGTTTAAACCTAGCCTGGGGCTATGTCCACCAAATCTTCTTCTCTTTATTATCTTTAGTCAATCGTCTACATGCACAGAGCCACAAGATCCTACTCTGCATATGATAGGATATCTGCATGTACCTCACTAGATCTTCTTTCCCTGAGTTAGGTTTAAGCAAAAAGCCTTCTCACTGTCTATACACAAGCTTCCTACAATCACTCGCACTTAGCTCTGCAAGTTCTTAACACATAGAATGCACAAAGCATTCACAACTATTCACACTTAGCACATTGGCCTTCACTTTCCATTAACACCTAGCATCACACCACAATGCTTACTTACATCACCTAGCTTTGTATTTATACATTACAAAGGGTCCTAAAAAAGGGTAAACCTATGGGTCAACATCCCCATACTCGTTACATAAGCCCAAAACCCAAAAATCCCTAAACAAGGGGCCGAGATCCAACGATCTCCTCTTCGACTTGCGCTTTGTCTTCGACAGCCTCTCGAAGTCCCAAAATAGGTCAAACCTGACCTAGGATCTCCAAAACTTGGTCAAGGGCCAACAAGCCCCCAACACTCAGCTGTAACGCATCCCGAGTCGCTCTAATCTGGGTAGATCTGCCTCAAAAGCCTCGATCTTGGCTCGAGATGCTTCGTCCTGTTTTTTCTCCAAGGCCTCCTTCTCGAAAAACTCCTAAAGAACTGCCTCGTTCATAGGTACTTCCATGCATTTCTCAACTGTAGTGACTAATTTCTCTATTTCTACTCCTTGTCCTTCAATCTCCTCAAACAATTGACAAGCTGCATCCTAGACTGGTTGGAGCCTCTGAGTCACTTCCATGACTTTGCTCTATATGTTGTGGACTTTCTATTGAACAGTGCATTGTTCCTGTGATCTTTTCATTCTTTCAACTACATACAAGAGATTCAACTATGCTTGTACCATTGTTGTTTGTTTCTTTGCCTCTTAGAATTGGGACTCCAGTGTCTTTAGTTCAAGGTTGTCAGTAAGTTGTTCATAATTCTGTGCAATGTGATCACTGAGTTGTTTACATTCCATGGCGAAGGCCTTGATTCTCTCAACTGCGCTCCAAGCAGTTTCTTCTCTTTGATCTTGCACATCCTGCAGAGTGTTTGGCACTGACTGTAGCTCTAGATATGTTATTCTCTGTTTAAGTTTCTAAATGGCTTCAATGAGCTTCACTACCTGATGTTCTATTTGGTCTTCCTCCTTTTTCTCTAAGCCCGTCACAGAGAGGAGTGATCTGTTGACTGCTTCTTTTACTCCAACCTTCTCGGTGAGCAGTTGTTCCTTCTCTAGCTGGATTTATGGTTTCTCTTCTTCAAATTTTGACTGGAGGGCATTCTTCTCCTGCTGCGCAATTCAACGTTTCTCTATTACTTCCTCTTGTTCTTGCTTTAGGGCCACTGTGGCCTGCTCATTTTCTTCTTGTGCATGATGAAGGTGAGCTTTGGTCATATGAACTATTATGTGGAGTTGGGTAGGCTTATCTCCCAACTTTGGTTCTTCTGATGGAGGGGGCACAATGGAAACCGCATGGCTGGAGTGAAGGGTATGTTGTACCCCTATGAGTTCTACCTCAATTCTATCATACGTGGCTACTTGTTTGGCTTCAATGTTCTGCAAGATGTCCTGCGAGGCATCTAATATGGCTGTGATGATGAAGTCGAAGTCATAGAGCATGAGTATAGTCTGAAACTTAGTCTTAGTAGCTTTGGACTTATTCCAGGAAGTAGGTTTCATGGGGGAAATGTTCCTTTTCTTAGACGGATCGGTATCATCAACGAGATCCCTAGGTAGTGTTACTTCACCTTATTTCTTTTGATCTTCTTTCCCATTGTTCTCTTATTTATTTACTTCATTGTTACCTCCTCCTCCAAGTGATTCTAAAGTAGTTTATGTTGATTCACTACTCAATTTCTACACCTCTTATATCTTCTTCCTTCTATTGGTTCCAAGTGTGTCATGTTCTTCGTGAGTGGCCTTCGAGCTTCCGATTAGCTCGAGATCAAAAAATTCTACGAGGTCAATAGGGATAAGGAGCTCTACAGGCCAGTCATTAGTTATCTCTTCTAGATCCTCTTCTATAAGATTATAGTATGACTTAATCTCTTCTTTACTCTCATCTTCATGCACAATGATGTAAATGAAGTGTCGATCTACGCAAAACTTCATAAGTGGCCTGAACCGGTGCAGAGTTTTCGACTTCATACGAGGGAAAACTTTAATGGCCCTCTTTAGCTAGAGATAGTATGTATGGAATACTGTGTTCAACTGCCACTATTTTCCCATATCGCTCGAATACTAGAGCATAGTGAACTTCGCAGCGAGCAGATCAAACAAAATGTTGAGGAAGGTTACACCTTTCGACATATCCCAAGCTGTAAACATGATGAGGATCAGGAGCTAGATAAAGTGGAACTCATAGCCCTGATCCCGAGCTTTATGAGAATCCAGTTCTAACTGGTTGACTAAGTACTTTGCCCAATTCATCTGTATTCCTTCTACGCATTTTCCAATGAGATCAACAACGAACCTTGTGACTTATGTAGGCTTGCACTCCTCTCTTCGATGAAGCTTGAACCCCTGCGGACATTACTTTTTCGACCATTAGATTGATTAAGACTTCTTCTACACACTTTTTAGCTGCGCTGAGTTTGTCCAACATACATGCTCGATATTGGATACTCAGGTTGATGAACAACCTTTCAATAGGTGGTGGATACTTATTAAACAAAATGAGTTCTCTCGTTGGTGTGGATACAATTTGAAAAAGTATTCTTGGTGCAACAGTTGATGGAATAAGTAGGCATCAGTCTAACGGATCTCTCCAACATGTGAGAAGCCTTCATCATTGAAGTTCTTTCCATTATGACGTGGTCCCAACGGTCCGATGGTGAGATTTCCGTCCATAACTATTTTTCTAACCGTTCGAGGCATTGGTCTAATGATTATAATGCTTCCAACGGTCATACACTCATCCATGGCGAAGTGCCACTTGGTGCTGTTCTGATATCCCGACGAAGTTCTAGTTTTGCAAACCTTCCTTCTGTGAAGTCTCCTTCGGAACCTCCTGCAACTTTTCTATCTTTTCTCTCTTCTTATTGAGATTTCTAGCTTTATTCCTTCTGATCTATGTCTTGGTATTCCTCTTTCCATTCTAATTCTTATCTATACTCAACATAGTAACTTTGCACTGATGAGATTCTGTCATAGGGTTCAAAGGTAATACTTCTTTTATATCTAGGGTAGGTGCTCTACTTTCCTGTATGGATAGTTTCTTCAAGTCTTCCTGTGTTTTTTCATCTTCGAAAACCCGGTCTCTGGTCCTAAGTTGCTTTGACTTGTCCTCGTGTTCTTCTATCAAGCACGTTATTCTCCTATTCATGAAATATTTTAATTCTTTCTTTTTCTTTTCTAGGGCCTCTTCTTCTTTTCTCTGGATATGATATCTCTTGATCGAGGGTTTTCCTAATAACATAGCGAATGGGGGGTTGTTCTCAACGAATTTAACAACCTCAAATTCTTCCTCTGTTGAAGTTCCATGAGCACGCATAGAGGTCTGGGTAAGTCTTCCACATAGGGTTATTAGTTTTCCTCTAAAGAATCCTATTCCTCCTAATGGAGGAACCATAGCAGGCCTTCCATAAATTTCCCAAGTACTTTTTGTCATGACATTCACCTATGTTTCCTCATCCAGAACACAGTCTATGTTGAAGTCTCCTATTCTTGCTTCTATAAGTTCTTTTTCGATATCTGACAAGTTGATATTTTTGTGATCATTCAGGGTTTCTTTCATTCGTAGTAATACAGTCTTTGATTATTTCTGGGGTTCTACCATGGTCTTATTTTCTTGGCCTTCCTCAGAGTTTTATGATCTCATATTCATTCTTTCAAGCTTATCAATCATTCTAGGGAAATCCAAAACTTCATGGTCCATAGCTTTACAACAAAGACAGCTAGGTCTTCTATCAGGGAAATCCTTATCAAGATGGCCCGGTCTTCTGCAACTGTAACAAAGAGTTAACCCTCGCTTTATCTTAAATGATCCCTAACCTTTCCTGTACTGCGCACTAAGATCACAGTAACTAATCTGCAAAAAATTCTTTTTGGGATCATGCATCCATTTGTTAGTCCAAACATTCTTTCTATGCATAGGAATAACATATATTTCATTATTTCCATCATATCTATTCATATCAGTTATTCTTTCTTCTAACTATGCCCTAGTTTTCAAGCTAGGACAAAATTTATCAAACATACCTAGATCCATACTTTTGTAACAAAAATTGCCACTTATCTTACTTTTCTAAGAACACAAAGCTTTCAAATCTTAAAAATTTTCACTATTCTTACCTCTATCAAAGCACAAGGCATTCAAATATCACATCTTTTCTTCAGATCTACCTCCTTTCTTAGCATAGAGCTTCGTAAGTCAAGCAACGGATCTACGCATAGAGATTTATTTCTTTTCCTCAGCTCCCAACAATCACAGTTTCATGTCCTAGCAATGAAACTGTTTGTTGGCACATGGGAAGACCTAGGGTTCAACGCTTCAACAACACACCAACAAAACCATAACTACTGGCCCTTTTGGCAACACCTGTGAAGTAGATGAAGTCTCACCCGAGGCAGAGGCAGGGGTGGTTGCAGGACTCCAATGTCTGCAACCATAGCTGGGACACAAATCTATGATTGTAACACCTCAACAAAGTACTTAGCTGTTATAGTTCATTAGTATTTAACCTTTGTTTACAATGCAGATAAACCCTAATTATAGAGCAACACAATATTCACTCAAATCTACCACCTCTAAACCCTTAGCGTAAGGAAACAGATCATATCTAACATTCATTCACATCACTAAGCAATAAGCTATCATATCATGTCCATCTAAGCATACATTACTACACTAAGCATTAACCATATAAACAATAAACAATCACAATACATAAAGAAACCATAACACCGGATATACGTGATTCAACCCTAGCCTAAGGCTACGTCTACCAACTCTTCTTCTCTTTATTATCTTCAGTCAATCGTCTACATGCACAAAGCCACAAGATCCTACTTCGCATAGGATAGGAGATCTGCGCGCACCTCTCCAGATCCTCTTTCCTCAAGTTAGGTTTAAGCATAAAGCCTTCTTACTTTTTATACACAAGCTTCTTACAATCACTTGCACTTAGCTCTGCAAGTTCTTAACACATATCATGCACAAAGAATTCACAACTATTCGCACTCAACACATTAGCCTTCACTTTCCCTTAACACCTAACATCACACCACACCGCTTACTTAAATCACCTAGCTATCTATTTATGCATTACAAAGGGACCTAAACATGGGTAAATCGAGATCCCCATACCCGTTACATAAGCCCAAAACTCAAAAATCCCTAAAGAAGAGGCCAAGATCCTACGATCTTTGCTTCGACTTGCGCTCTATGTTCGACAGCCTGTCGAAGTCCCAAAATAGGTCAAACTTGACCAAGGATCTCCAAAACTTGGTCAAGGGCCAACAATTTACAAGGGTATGGTGACGACCCTCTAATGTATTCTGTCTCTTACGCTCTAAGCACATGGAGAACAAAGGTCTAGTTAGTTAACTTCTTCCCTTATAAATCAATACTCGGCATTGATATGAGAGTTTCATACAGACCCTCGGTAATAATAGGTTTCACTATAATTCTATATCGCCTAAACACTATATAATTTTTAGTACTGAATCTCTATTCTTAAATCTGTAATTTTAAACTGTAAATCTAGAATTCTTCCATGTAATAGAAATAGTATAATGATATACCTTCCATACCCTGTCTAAATCTCTTTCTATTTGCAGGACCGTCTTTTGCAGCAAGAATGTGACTAGATTATGTCCATACTGCGTATTTTAATTGCGATGTTGATTCTTACGATTTTGCTTTTGAGTTTTTATATAGCAATTTGTAGGTAAACAAATGTTCTGCATCTTTGTCTTAATTTCCAAATTGGGAAAGGATGTGCCTCTGTGGAAATGTGAATTTACTCTGTGTAAATGTCAGGTTTTAATATTTTGGTTATATAAAAAGTTATTTACCCATTAGGGGGCTTCATCATTGAGTCTAGTAGATTTTACACTTAAAGGATTTTCTTTGCAATCCTTGTACTCATACAACATTGTATAAATGAAAGACCCCATGCTCTGTAAATATACAAGAAAATGGTTTTACTCCTAATAGAATGCACATCTATACTCTGCGTGAGTTAATCTAACTCTGTATAATTTAACATTCTCGTTATGCAATTTACTAAATGTTTAACACTATTTTAATTGCTTGTATATATTCGGGTGCATGAAGATGTTTTCTTTCAGTTATAAAACTAATGATGGGACCCTATTTTCCTTCCGAGGGTACCCATCAACCATTCCTGGGTCCACTCCTCCCATTCGAACTATGGACATAGCGTCTCTTCAACACCGGTGGCGAATTTCATCCATGATAGCTATAAGCTAGGTACTATCCATTTGCTAAATCTTTAATATTTAATTTCGTTTGATTACTTTAACACAATTTACTAAATATGTCGATTTTCCCCTTTGCAGGATTAATCACTCTGAAGAAAACAGATCCAAATATCAACGTTTAATTTAAAACTTCTTGGGTTCTCTTTATTAGTGGTACAAGGTCCTTACCCTAGGGTACTCTTCTATGATAATTTTGAATCATGGTTTTCATGGATAAACCGATTATTTGTAATTTCCTTCGTCATTGGAATACATGGTTGTAAAACAAGATCCATTTGAATACGATTTCACAATTTGCAACAATAGTGGTATCATGTATTTTGTAGACTATTGAATCTCTATTTGTTTATGGAACATCATATGTATATAATGTAATTTCCTTTCAAAAGGGAGGACTGTTATTTTCTTTCTCTATGTTCTATGGTACCTGTATAAATACTAAAATGGTATTCTGCATGTATATTTATGTACATAAATATATCTGTATGGATACATGAAAATACACACAACTATCCTCTATAGAAGCACATATTCACTTGTAAATTTCCAGAACACAAACAACAGTTCTAACATTCTTTATTCCTTGTCAAACATATACATATATTACTATCTATACATATATAACTCAACTTCATTAGCAATTAAAAATCACAATAGCTTTTGTATCTTTACTCGGTGAGTATAATCAAACTGTAAGATAATTATTATATAACCATTTTATTATGTCAACTAATAATTAACAAAACATTCAACATTCAACAAGTAGATGTACATATCTGAGTAGGATATTGGAACACAAATGGAACAACCAAGTTCCACCCAACCGTAGAACATAACAACCAAATTACTTTCTCCGTTCACCATCTAGCCTGACCATGAATCCATAAGGGTGAATTCCAATGATCCTCTTTTGCTACAGTCTTCTTTTCATATCATAAAAATCCCCTTTCCTCACACTAAATAGTGTTCATAACAGCAAGTGATATCCTTTCTACAACATACTAAGCAACGTCCTGCCTCCTCCCATATGTTGTATATCATGAGGATCTTGTGCCCAGGTCTTTTTCCCTCCTTGGGAATTTTCACAGCTTTACAAATCCCTGATTTTGAGGGGCTGCAAGTGGTCAAATTCCTCATTTGCCACTTGTAAAATTCATTCTCGAGGTAACTCAATTATGTTCCCCACTCATGGAGTCATGGTCAGCTGTTTTCAACCTGGTTGTTCCATTTGTTCTTCAGTAATTAATATATAAAAATATTTGTCTTTTACATGTGTCTCTGTCAAAAAGTTATTTGCTCAAATCAAATCTTTGCCCAATAGTCACAAATAATTAATTACAAATAATCAAATTTCAAATTTGGATTTGCCATAAATGACAATAATTTTCCAAATATGAATTTGCCAAAAATTGAAATTTATTCCTAAGTGCACACAAACTTTAATAATTAATTATTTTTTGGGATATTACACACAAAGTACGAAGCACATCGCCATGTTCTCCAACCGTGCCTCAACGACTAAGACATTTGTGGCACCCAAAAACTTGAGAAACTTCACCTTCTCAAGTTCTCTGTGTATACTACTACTACCTGTTGGAGTGCGTTTTGAACCCTTTTTTGGCACATACGTTATGCCCTCATCATGATCAATATGACTGATCAATGCCTCTAACATCCTCTAGAAGGATCTCATCATACCTACCACATCTCCCATAGCGACCTGCTCTTGCTTAGTATTCTGCTAATCTCTCTGAGTGTTATATCCCTATGGCATGGATACTATCAGAGGAGTTACACGTTTTCCTCCTGCACCACGACGTCTACTTCATTTTCATCCTCTAACCATGATTACCTGGATGAACAATTTTATAATTAATTAGTGATAAATCTTTACTCATTTAATTTAACACAATGGAAGGCGTAATGGTCCGATGTCGCAGGGTTGAACCTTCTCTGATACCATGTGTAACGTCCCCTTCTTTAACACATAAATATAAGTGAGTAATATTTATTTATTTATTATTTTTTTTCTTTTGAAACATTGATTAGGACAAGTGTTATGCAAAAATGATGTACATCAATATTAAAACATTATAATATAATCTGTCTCTACTTAGCAAGAATCAGATACATCATCACTTGTTATTTATAGATCAACCATATCACATAAAATAACAAAGAAGACACCTTCCCAACCTACCTTGCAGGTCAGGACCTCCAAGACACATAATCAACGTTCAAGTCTAGGATTCATTCGATTGATTTTGACCATTTAAGGTCTCACTGGCGACTATTCTGAGGAACAAGGAAGTATTTAATTCCCACAACTTCAACCCATATCAAAATCCAAGAATTGATCAACGAAAATACTTAACCATAAATTTTCAAGGCACAATAGAAGAATCTACTACGTTGTAAAATCCCTTCTTCACTAAACATCATTCGATATGCTCATACAATAATGATAGAAAAATGTATATAATATGAGTTGACTTAATTATGCTTAATCATAGGGCAACTAAATTCACTGATATAATTTGTAATATAATAAGTCAATGAAGTCATAGTAAATTTCACTTGTTAGTAACTCTTGAGGATTTTACCACACATCTTGGGCCATTCTAATTGATGTAAAGTTCAAGGGTAAAAATTTCCAAGAATTTAAGAGATTAAGTCACTAAAACAAATCCTAAATTCTATTCACATTTTTTTTCTGTTATATACTATTAATTCAATCATTTTATAACTAACATCAACTTATCATCCATAAGTATCCATCTAATAATAATAATAATAATAATAATAATAATAATAATCCAACATCCTAAAAATCCATATTTAGTAATATACTAAAACTCATAATTTCTTCTCCTTTATATATATATATATAGATATACATGTTATGATATATAAATCCATTCAACTCTTTTTCTTTTTGTAAAATGTTAATCTTAAACAATAGTGAAAACATCATTGTACTCTATTCACATTCTTTCATCATTCATATGTTTAATGATATTCATAATTTGAAAACATAAATGAACAAATTTCAATCTTGAGGTTTAAGTAACCAATCACTCTTTTCAATGTCTAAAAAGTTTAGAGAGAATAGAAATAAGAAAATCTATGATATATTAAGATTATTCATATTTAACAATCGTCTCATTTATGTACATTCTTATATATATATATATATGTGAGGGTGTATATTCCCAGAGTTGAAATGTGAAGTTGTAATTCTGGTGAGGATCTCAAGGCTAAAACTTAGATATTGGATAGATTTGTGTGCTCAAGTGGAATAGAACAATCAACAATATAACTACGACACATATACTCACTCAGAACTATTATATCATGAAAAATTCTCAATTCCTTTAACAGCAAGTTCCCCAAAATATATGATATCCCGATTAGTATACATCCCGTACATAGATTTGAAAACCAATTTCTACAGTTAACATATTTTATAAATCCTTCAATTTCTTCAGTTTAACAAGGATAACGATTAACGAACTCACTAAACTTTAAATTAAATGTATAATAAATGTTTCAATGATCTTTCCAATATGTCGTTTAACAAAGAAACTATGAAGACGTAATCATCGAATTACATTTTAACGCACCAACATTCGAATAAATCTTAGAACTTATCATATTAACCAAATAAAGATATATACAAAAATAAACACAGATTTTATCTAGCTAACAACTGATCCAATAATCCTTCCAAACATAGATTTTATGAAGATCAAAAATGGAGAAAACAACAGGTTTTTAATATTTAATCTAAATGGTAAATTAAATCCTTCTAATTCCCTCAATTACAAGAATAATATCAAATGAAACATCCAACCTTTATGTAATATACACAAGCTGTTATTTCAACATATTGGTACAAAATTTACAAGATAAGATAGAGTAAATTGATTTAGAAATGAAATACCATGGCCAAACTTGAGATGTGCTGTAACCCGAAGTATGCGCTAAGTACTCCCCTTCGTCTACTAAGTCCAGGACCTCACTTGTACCTCCTATCTAATGTTAGGGATATTCTTCTTCCCCTTAGCTCCCAAGTCGAAAAGGGGCCAAGAACAAAACCAAAAAAACAATATCTCTAACGTTACCTCGCAAGGAAGTGCTTCCACTCTTTCTCAAGCTTGAAGTCCCAACTCTCACAAGTAAAACACAGTCCAACAAATTTTTTTTGGCAGCATAACATTCCTAATTACCCTCCCCAATTTGCAAAAATAATTACCCTCTTTATTTTATTTAAAAATCCATTTTCCCTCACATTCCCCAATGTGTTCTTGTTTTTTTTCTTAGTTGTCCATTTGTTCCCCAATTTCTCATTTAATGAGTGTCCCCTAACTAGATTTTAGTTAGAGTTGAATTATGAGTCTTCTTTTAATTAGGATTTGTGGGAGATTAACTCAATATGGTCTTCAATGTGAACATTCATTCTCTCATTTTTTAATTTCTTTCTATTTAAAAAATCTCTTTATTATTTTCATGCACACATGTTCTTTTTACCCAACCTCTATTTTTTATCACTCTTTTTCCTAGAGTTTGACTTTATCTCAATTGTTTTTTTATTTAATATTTTTATTTAGTTTCTTGATTACTCTTAGAATTAGATTTAGTCTTAAACTTAGGCTTAGACTCTTGTTAGGATTCTAGTTTATAATTTACTGTTTAATTAATTCCATGTTTTAACAAGGTCTAAATATTTCATTAAGTTCTCTGGGCCATCTAGATTTATTGACTCGCAATTTAATTACGCAATGTTCCCTTCAAGATGCACCTTCGTGCTCCAAGGGTACCACTCGATTTTGACTAGTTTTGGAGTTTGTCCAACCCCTTGGAGTCAACACTCCATTCGATTGACCTTGTGAGAGATTAAGAGATTCTAAGGAATAAGGATTCCACCTTATTCCTCGCCCCTTAGAATTATTCATGAGCGACTGTCCTAGTATTCCCTCACGACATCGTGTACCTCTCGAACTAGGTAATCTGTAATGACCCCTCTGTTATCACATGAACGTAAGTTAGAAGTGAAATTATTATTATTATTATTATTATTATTATAAATGCATCAATAGAATAAGTAATCTACAATGATCAAACATGGCAATGTTACTCAAATAGTTATCATCTACATCCTACATTGCAAGTTTCAATTTTCAACATCAATGCTATTAATAGAATAAATCATGTCAAAAACTAATCAATGATATATACCTATCCAACCTGCCTGCAAGGTTAGGACTTCCAAGACACATAATCAATGCTCGAGTCCATGATTCATCTAATTTACTTTGACCATTTAAGGTCTCATGACTCAAGACTGTTCTAAGGAACATGGAAGTATCTATTTCTCTTAATCCAATCCTAATCCGAGATTCAAGACCGATCAACATCAACGTAATGAAAAATTATTCAAGGCACGATAGAATAATCTACTCGACATAAAAAATAATTTAAGCATTTTTTTAAGTTTGTGTAACGAACCACTTGTAACAAACCTTCCGTACATAAGACAATCGTATAAGTACACAATTTTTATTTTTTTTTATAAACCAAACTTTAAAGAACAACTTCATATATGCTTCTTAATTAATTCTATTAAGTCACTCTGATCCTTAAGCATAATCAATCATATTCACCAAAAAATTTCGAATAAATAAATTTCTAATCTAGTAATAATAGTTAACCATTATTATTCACAAATATTAATTACAATATCAACCTCAAGATTTATCTATAAAAATCCATAAAAGAATTAGACACTTATAACTAGATTTTAAATGTTCCTTAAGAAGTGAAGGAGACCATTCATGATTCTTAAAAGTAGTAAAGGTGAACGCTTTCAACACCCTTCAAGTAGTCAAACTCCATCTTGAAAAAAGTGAATATGGTCCCAATTATATACCTATTCTTATTAATAATTTTATGAGACATAAAGCATTAACCTTTACTCAATTTTTTTTTTGGTAAGAAGTGACTTCGAATAAATAATGTTTTTATGTTTTTAACTTTTATGGATAGCTAACTCATCTATTAATAATTCTAGTTTCATTTACTAAAAGCATGTGAATACATGTAAGAATATAAATACTAGGTTGTGGTTTCCTTAATTCAATTATTCTCATGTAAAAATTGTAACGACCTTAATCATTACGATTACAAGCGAAGCTAAACATGCAATTTTTTTTTAAACAGGATGACAACAACGATTATAGCTAAACAACTCCTCTGATGATGAGCACTAGACCCGCAAAATAGGTGACAGACAACTAAGACTCCACGCACTAGTACAAGAGAAATTGGGTGAAACATGCATAAAACAATAAGGAGAAATGACTACCTGACCAACACAAACATGACCATGCCTACAAGGTAAGGGACAACATCCCCTTCCCGACACCATAGCCTCGACGACCAATCAACCAGAACCTCGATGGCATGCAACCCCCCAGCATGAAGTTGTTCATCCCATGTGCCACTAGAAAACTTATGACGATCAACAACAATCATACGGAAGGCACAGACTCCGACCACATTATCATTCGCCTCTATCCAATAGGGAGTGCAATGATCCTCTCATCAGGGATCATGCCGCCGCTAGGTGATAGGCGTGACATCAACCATGGGTCAATAACATAACTAGACCCTCAACACCAACTAAGACCACATGCTAGGAGATCAAATAACTAATTAAACACCTAACGACTAACCCCTACACCCAAACGACAAGTCAACAAGACGTCTATGAAATTCCAGCAACACAATGATTTCCTTGCGCAACAATCAATCTATACAATTTAAATGATTAATATTACCAGAAGAAGCTCATTGTAACTAATTTCCCAAGCCAAGATAGATAATTGTTCCTAAAGAGGGAATTACTAACCCTTAACCAAAGACACATAGTAAAATGCTAACTACTAATTAGGTCTTGTTTAACTACTTGTTCCTAACTGTAAACATTCTTGATAATGTCCTTTAGATAACAAAAGATAAACATAGCACAACTAGCAAATTGGATTTAAATAGTTTTTAAAAAAAAATCAGAACTTAATATCCCACTCCTTAGATTAATTACTATTGTTGTCAAGTAATTAATAGCTATTATAAAGTATGTGTTACATCGTTGTTTTAATTTTCCATGGTTAACAAGTATAAACGAATTAGGCAAAAGTCAACTGTAATCTCCGTCGCGAAGGCTAAAGTGCTAATTCGTTGTTGGTTGAGTAATTAATTGCTGTAAGAATTTGCTAGGTAAATTTCTACACTGAGATACAATTGCTATCATAAATTGCTATGGGGTTTGCTATCATACCCAAAAATAGTTGTCTAATTAAAGCAAAATCGTTGCCCAGTAGATACGGCTGGATATAGAGTCATTCTATTGCCTACATTCAACTGGAAAGAAAAAAAAGAATTGTTGTCTAATAATTCAAAACTCAGTCTGACATAACGAAATGTGTATCTACCTATCACATGAAAACCTGCCATAAGGAATTTGTCCCACGCAATCACACTGTCCAAACCGACAGTCTAAGTTATGGGTTAGAGCCATCAAAGATTATTTAAGGAAATCTGCATTAGAGACATCATTTACTCCATGGATTGAGACTAAATTAATTAAATGAAATTAGGTTGCTAAGTACGAGAATTCTATTTGCATCAAACAAGGGTGATATAAGTTGAGTTTTAAAAAGAAAATGCAACAATAAAGCACACCCAGAGTATAGTTAAAAATGCGACAGTCAACCCACCCAGATTCATCACAATAACGCCCCCTTACTCAGTCTATTTACATGCCGACCACCGCTAAAGGCACTACATGGGAGCTAACTAAGGGTTATGCGAATCTCTGAGCAACAGGACCCAACTGTGGACTAGGAAAATCCAGAATTCGCTGTCTTGCTATTCCTCCTAGCTGTTTCAAATTACTAAATCTCATATGAAAAATACCAAATCGTGGTCTAGGGAGGTCGATACCTCAGTCAATAAAGGTCTTGTATGGCTGGGTGGAAATTATCATACGACTATCCTTCTATTCTGGTTGCTACCTACAAGGGAGACGACATCAATAAGTGAGCTGTCAAATTAAGGGTAAGTCACAACCAGAGACAAGGATCGTTGTCATAAAGTGAAAATGGAGTCATTGTTCATTAAAAGATTAACCAAAAATAGACAGTGCAGACTTTCCATCTAGGGGTTAACCCATTCACCATCTAAAAGCGCGATTGTCTTGTAATCCAGAGACCAAAATACCACTATAAAAGAAGATCGCTTACATAAATCAAATAAAGGGATATATGCCATCTTGATTGGTATCATTAATTTCCAAGGGTTAATTTTCATATTAAGTTCGCTGAAACCAAATTTTTATGTCTATAATTAATATGATGTTGCTGCCCAGAATCGTGGTGATGCTGGCAATATCAAAGAATTTACTGTCAAACCCAGCACAAGAAATAAATCGATGTCCACATAGAGCAAACTCGGAAAAATGAAACGCAGTCCAAGGTGATCAACACAGAGCAACAAGATTTAAGTGTAACTGTACAAATTCGACGAGTGTATAGGAAAACATAGTGCAAAGGAGGGTGATAACAAACATAGTTAAATACGCTGAAACATAGTAAAAAGCTGAGTTTAACATCTAGTTCGTTGATAATAACAGGTAAGAAAAACGTTGTCAAGAAGGGTAAATTAGCCATCATGAAAATGTAAAAACCAAGGGTAAAGTCATAGGGTAAACGCCACCATTAAAAGTAATAAATGTAGAGGAAAATTGCAGTTGAATGTATTGAAACGTGACCCATAGACAACCAGAAACATGGTCATTAAAAACGCAGAAAACTAAGATGAATCAATACACCGAGGTTTCAATCGCAAGAAGGCGCAATGATCATCAATCAACCTAGAATAATCAACAAGGGTAGACGATTGGGCAAACACATCCTCCGCTCATCATCCATGCACAGAAAAGTAGGGCATTAGGATCTATAGGTCTATTAACACCGAAGTGATGACCGTCTATCTGGCTCCTGACCGACTTCCCAGGAGAGGACTGTTGAGATAGGGACGAGGGTGAGGTAAGAAGCACAAACTCATCACAAAATCAATAAAAGCATAGGGCGGTCACAACATGCAGGAAACAAAAGCCAAGAGAATCAATCAACAACAAGCTTAAGGCTACGGGGGAAATTCAGTCATCAATTAAAATTCTAAGTCAATCATTTTCTTTACCCAGTTAAACATAAAAAACTAAAAGCATAAAGTATACTAATAATCTATCATGCAAAAATAAATGAAGCATACCATATCTCAAGTATCCCTCTCTGAGTTGTTGTCTCGCGTGCTCCATGCAGCTCCCACTTTCCAACCTATAAAACTTCATCGGTACCTCCCAGCCAATGTTTTGGGTACTCTTCTTCCCCCTTAGCCCCCCGAGCTGCAAAGGGTCCACGTACACCGAACCATAGATCAACTAGCTCCCAGCGTGCCTCGTAAGGTCGAGCTACCACTCCTCACCGAGCCGGGTATCCCAACTCTTACGAGGTAAGTCATTCAAGTCTAAAATCCTGCAGCGTAATGTTACGCCTATCCGAACCCCTCCAGCATCCTCCTCCTCCCTCCTTTATATAGATTTTCCAAGGCATTTAGTTTCCCAAAATTCCATTTAATTCATTGTTCAATAATTTAATTCATAATAATCCTCCCCGTACAAGTGTCACCCATCGCCTTCATTGCACCATAAATTAATTTCATTAATTAATTAATTACTCATATTTCCCTCACCCACCTAAAATCATTCCTAGAATTGCTCCTAGGTGTCACCATATTCCTTTACACAATTTAATGACTTACTCCTTCACTAATTCACTATTTGAGTTCAATTTAGAAAGTTCTTAAATGCTAGATACCTTACTAAGTTAGACTTTCTGCTTTTTCCTTGTGTTTCCCCTTTCTTTTTATGTTTCTCATTTTTTCCTAGTTTCCTAAATATTTTAAATTTCCCTCTTTCCCCTTTAATTTAAAACTCAAATTGGCATGTGCATAAAATTAACTTTTTTCCTTTTTCCTTTTTGATTAATAAATTTTAATTAGCATAAACGACAAAACAATTATTTCCCCTTTTTAAATTTTACCCCCAAAAGATTTTTATAAATTAAATGAATTACTTACCTCCTTCTCGTCACATGATGAATGATGATTATCATTATTATTTATTTATTTATATTTATATTTTTATATAAATAGATAAAAATTT